>JAZAYU010000117.1:605629-848167 GCA_038501625.1 Corbicula japonica
TTTGCCTTTTCTCATTTTGTTTGTACTGTCACTCCATTTTGCAAACCCTAAAACAATTTTACAACATAAAACTAATTAAAACAGATTTTTATTAGTTGAAAGTACTTCATGTATCTTTGCCTAGCGCAGGTCTTTCTGATCATGTACTGCATGGTACTATAAACTGCTCCTATCAGTTAATCTTTATACACTTACCAAAATAATGTTGAATGATGTGTAGGGAAGCTGTGTCTTTTATTTGTGGCCGCTCGTTATTTGCATATTACACTACTTTAATCTTTCGTTATAAAGTTTAAGTTCCAGCTGCGATTTTTAATGTAAATTATAATTTGTCTAGAGCCGAGTAACACATTTTGTACGACACTGAATATTTTCATTGTTCTTCGCGTGGGTTTAAAAGTCGCGTATTTCACGCTTGGAATTGTGCGCAAAAAATAGCAGCGAATATTAACACATAATATCTTATTCATGTACTATGTGGATAATACCACTACGCGAAACGAATTATTTTCAGCGTAAATTTGTCGTCGGCGTCAAAAATAAAGCACTGCGAAATTAAATAATATCACAATATATAATATGCACTTCTATAATATAAGCATAAAAGAGGATGATATATTATTCACATATAACTGATAATTTTAACTGATTTTCATTTTTTTCTCTCATTTCTTAATGTTTTACATTGTAAATCATCAAATCAATTACTTTTGTCATTATGGGCTTTCTTGATTTCATATATCAATCCTTATTATTATCACAGCATAATAACGGCTTAAAATTAATGTTCAAGCAAATACGATAAAATCCAAAAAAAGTTAGCTAGTCGAGTTCTAATGTGGTTGCTATTCAACGATAAGTCTATGGGTTCTTTTCTTCGATTTTCTGGTTTTCGTGGAAAGATTTAACGGTTCAAGAGTTCATCAAAATTAACCATTATAAACTCCGGACAAGTTCATCATGGTTACTTGCAAATATGTTCTTTCTAAATTCAAAAATGTAACTTTGTCAATTTGATATTAACACGATTTAGCAGTTTTTAGTCACCAAACGATAACACATTTCAAACTTAACATTAATAACGTTAAAAAGTATAATATGGTTGTTTTCGTGCAATTGTGTGTTTCTGATTTGAAAAAATTAAATTGCACCTAATTCGCAAAATCCCGATTTGAAAAGTGTATGGTTAAAATTTTGCCTATAGGTATATTCTATAAATGACTTTGTTAGCTTACTACTAAAATGTTAATTGAAAAGATTAATATGACTTAGGTAAAACGCTTTGATATTCTTTCGAACTGTGGAGAAATTAAACAAATTACATGTATTTGTTTACAAAACAATCTTACAAAACAGTAAAATTATAATTGATATTTCAATATACGGACTTAATAGTATGTAAATACAAATACAATTCATGTCAACCCCTCTAACATAAAAATAATATAATGAAATTATTAGATATATCAATTACTTTTAATTGAAATAGAAACATCAAGACCGCGGTCAGGATAGTTTTACAAAGCAGCTGCAGTAGTTGAAGTTAAAGTATTACATGAAGCAGTTGTTGTATTGATAGTAGTAGGAGAAGACGTAGTAGTTGTAGTAATAGTTTAAGTATTAGTTATTATTTTTGTTGTTGCTGTTGATGTTATCGTTGTTGCTGCTGCTGTCCTTTTTTTTGTTAAGTAAAAAGCAGCAGCAGCAGTAGGTTTTGTTGTTGTTGTCATTGTTGTTGTAGAAGTACATGTAGCATTTGTCGTATTGAAAGTAGTGGCAGAAGTAGTACTAGTAGAAGTAGCAGTAGGTAGTAGATAGAAGTAGTAGTAGTAGTTGTTGTTGTTGTTGCAGTAGGTGTCATTGTTGTTGATGTTGCTGATACCGTTGTTGTTTTGTTATAAAAGTAATAGGCGCAGTAGTAGCAGTAGGAGGAGAAAGACAACCAGCAGTAGTAGTAGTAGTAGTAGTTGTTGTTGTTGTTGTAAGTCACAGCAGCAGGGTTAGGATAAGTAAAAGCAGTATTTTCAATCGTGATTGCGTTACTGCTTTTTATAAGCGAATTAAAATTTCTGAAAAAAATTAAAATGTACCGGTTTTTGAAAATTATTATTTCACTTCTTGGCTACACATGTTTATACTTCCGACAGACAAGAGATTTGTACAATGTTCAAGTTTTCTCAGGTCTGAAAGATTTAATCTCCAGCAGCACTGTTATTCTCTCTATGTGATATGTTATAATAACTCCACTGACCCGATCTAATCTGGCGTTTATGGTGTTTCAATGACCGTCGAATGATTTGTGTTGCTCTATTACTTGTATGAGGACTGCAGTGCTTGAATTTATAAAATGTGTAGGAGCCATGGGTCGAAATGGTATTTTAACAAATTTGAAGTACACCTAAACTTTCTTAGATCTGTATAATAACCGTAACATAATGACTGATACATGTACATTTAATTTCTAGGTCCTTCTGATCTTGTATGTTGATTAAACTGATTAAGTTGAATAATAACTTTTTGCACAGCTTAAATTACCAGTAAAGCATAACAATCTTTAACGGTTTTGCATCAAAACTTTCCTGGCGCTTACTGTTACCTATTTATCTTCATACAATAACAAGTTATAATAAACAAGAACAAACAAAATCACATCAGCATAATCAAGAATTAAACATAATTATATGTTATAATAAGATTTTAGAGACTGTCATAATCGATTTTCAATACATGAAATTGTTAACTTCAAAATGCTATCTCAGAAAAATAGTAGTTCTGCAAATTAATGTAGTAATGGACTGATAAGTAAAATTATCATGAACATTGGTAAAAAGCCATACTTCAGCGAGAAGTTTTGAGCCCCCTAATTGGTCTCATGCTGATAGTAAAAATAAGTCGGAATAACTGTGTAAAGTACATAACTGCTGAACTACGTTACCTTGGAATGATAACAAATAACTTCATCAATTAGCATGCGATTTGTTGGTCATTTAATGTAATCTTCTCCTGAGGAGTGAGAGATTTAAGACTGTATTACATTCAGACCAATTAATGATGCCGATAAGCATACTCCTATTCATATAACAGTGTTGAACTAATTCGAATAGCCTACACTATTTGCCTTATTATAATTTGCGTTCTAATTTACCAAAGACAAAGTATTTTCATCTGAATAATGTTGCATAGTTTTAATCCAAAATATGTTATTATTATTTTGTTTATTATCTTATTAATTCTAATATTGTCTATCTTTCAGTGTGGTAAAGTAAACACTAATATTTTAGCGAATATTATTTGTAAAGGCTCATTAGGCAAATCGTTCAAGGGTGTACGGGCTTTGCAATAATATATAATAGGAGATACAAAAATGCATTAAAATGAGTACATGTATATGTCGACTCCTTACTTATTGTTTTACATTTTTCGTCTACAGGACTTTTCTCAAGTATTATCCAAGCTCCATCGTCGTTTAGAGATTGATGACGTGATAAGAGACTCGCGACTGTAATACATGTAACTGACCACATAATGACGAACGTACAATATCTGTTCTAGTCACGTTTCCCATATGGATATAAATTACAAGTATGCGCGATATAAATTTGTATTATAATCCTGGCCGAAAGTGACTTCTTTGATCAAACTTTATACTGCCAATTAATTGTACAAGCTTGTTTTGCACCAAGTAAGATACATATATTTAAGATAATATATACATGTATTCCCTAATTATAAGCAAAATTTAAGTGATAGTATGATTGTTTCTTATTTTTGTCGATATTTAGTCCAGATTAAAAAGTCCCGACCTTAGTGTACCAACCCCTTGAGCGATGTTGTTAACTTTTTTATATAAGAATGTTCTAAAGGAAGGCGCAGAAATTAAGTGTTTTGATGTACATCTTATATGATGCATTTTTCCTATGAAATTACAAGTTATTATGACTAAATTCTTAGCTTTTATATCTATTAGGTGTCGAACATTTTGTAAACAAATACTTTATTCAAGATGTTTTTATTTGTAATATTGTTGACCGAAACATGATATCCGCTTTAAATAATTTTTTATAAAATCTGCCGAATGTGAATTGTATTGACCTGTGAATTTTCATGACATTAAAATCATATGTGTTATCTCTTGTAATGCAAGTCTTAAAATGAAAGAAAACGTTCTTTCATTTCTTATACCACTTGGACAGAGGAGCCAAAATAACATATCATGGATTGATAATTACGCGGATGATGCTTGTGATAAAATCCAGCAGACTGGGTGCAGGTAAAGTGTTCGCACGTGGGTGATATGATTATCATTAATCCTACAATTTTCCAACAACAATTAACTGGAATATTCTCACAGGCTAGATAATAAAGACAGGACTGTATCTGAAAGCATCACCGAATTTGATTTTGCAATTCAAGTGTTTGAATATTATTGCAATTTTGCGTGATTAATAAGAAGAAATTAAATGACAGTATACGTGATACTGTAGTATCATTTAATTTCGCGGGCACGAATTTTCGCGCAAAACCCGTAAATAACATATTCGCGGGGAAATGAATTTGCGCAACTGTGTTTTCCTATAAAGAAACCCTGGTTTTTTGCTGGTGTTGAATTTCGCGCTCTTGCCGTAGAGCGAAATAAGCGAAAATTAAACCCGCGCGAAATAAAATGATTTGACAGTAACTGGAATTGTCCAGTCTATTGCAGAACAATTTCTTATTAAGAATTAAGTGAACTTTAATTTTAATGTCAAATAAATGACCGCCGGACTAAGGTTTCGAGAATAACGATGACTCTGAATAAAACGATAAACTATATCATATTCCTTAGTTTTCGATAAGGCAAAAAAAGGAAGTAAATTTTTCTTAGCCTACTTAATTACAAACACGTTCATATAACGAATAGTATATATAACGACAGCATTTTCATTATAGTGGACTGATTGCAGGATTTAATCCACCTTAGCGCTTTAATCATATACAAACTATTTTTCAAAGATCATCTCACCGAAAATATTGTTTGTAAGGAATCAAAAACATCAAATATATCCGATCATGCTAAAAATAATATATCCGCAATTCTTCGAAGAACATAGCATTTACCATCAGGTTAAATAAAATACCTGACCCGTATTAAACTCACATTTCTGATGTCTTTAATTTCACTGCCAGACAGAATTTTCCCAGTATGTTGTATGTACCTAAACTATCATAACATGTGGCTACATTTAGGTGACAAAGCATGATAAACCAAGCTAGAATTCTCTGTAATAAACGTAAATCCTGCTAAAATTGCACATTAACATGGTCTGAGAAATACAAATGTATCTAGAGCGTTTACTAGACACAATAAAATGTTTTTCTGAATGAATGGCTAACCATGTAAACCCTAATCAGACTGTATAGGCGTGAAGACTAGTATACTATAATCCCAATTCTTACATTCTGAGTATTTTTAGGAAGTTCGTCATCAATATAAAAATCCAATCAGGTTAAATGCTTAAATAGTGTTTTTGAATGTATGTCGATTTTTATAAGGTTAGCATATAAGATGTAAAATCAAATGTGACGAGAAAACGTAAATAAGATCATACAATAAATTTTACTGATAATCAATCTGCATTAACAACAATTTACTTACAGTTACAGTTCATCTTCTTTTTCTGCATAACAACATCCTCATACAGTTAGAAAACTTTTAGCAAACAATCTTTCATGACAGTTCGTGAGCACTAGACAGGCTCCGGTATGTAAACTCGTCATTTGTTCTGTTTTGACCTTCGCTTAGCTCCAAGAACAAAGGGATTTGTGGAAATTGATTTCAGTGTATCACGAATACAGGCTGCATTGGGGTCACACAAAGTTCATTGTGGGGTAACTCACATTGCTCTATCAAATTTGTTTACGTTAATAGAGATCAAATTGCCTGTATCTGATAAACCATGTAATCTAGAAATCTTAAGCACCTTTAGGTTCAGAAATATGATGGATTAAGAAATGGAGAAAATCAATCAGTTTTGTAAAAGCGAATATTATAAATACGCTTAGAATCAGTCAATATTTATCACACGTTGTTTTAATTACCGACAATGCAATACATACAATGACAGGTAAACATTATATGTAAAAGTCATAATTTGACCAATTTAATTCTTATCCCATTTGATTTGCCATAAGTTCAATCCGACCCAGTTTTTTATCTGAGGCAATGTATTGTTTTGCAGTATTACTATCGGTGTAGACCCTTATCAGAATGTCTAGAAGCATTGACTGATCTGAGACTACGGTCGTAGCAGAAGTGACAACAAATATCTTTTATACAAAATTAACGTCCGCTCTCTCCGTCTCAACGATGAAATTTTAAAATGCAAGTAAATTAAAAATCATCAATTTCAATTAATCATTAAATAAAATAATCCAGTAATTTGGTAAGTTAGCATTCAAGAAATTGGAAGCTTTTTAACATGAATTCTTGGTTTCCCAATATGGCATTGCATACATGTTGTAAAATTATTCTTTTTCATTGGAGTATCTTACATGTAAAAAATGTTTGTATAGTAAATTCCATCACTCAGAATATCAAAGAAACAAATCACTATGTAGCTTTGGCAATTTTTTCTAGTATCTTATGTATTACACGAATTGATAACCACACACACACACACGCGCACATACACGCACGCACGCACGCACACGCACGCACGCACACACACACACACACACACACACACGCACGCGCGCACACACACATACACACACACTTAAAGACTCGCTTTCGTCTTTCTGTATACATAGCTCACCGCCACCGCCTGTTATATCTTATATTCGGATAACATATCCTGAGAGATTCGTAATTATTTCATCATTACAATAATTTATTAAATCATTTCTTTAAAGTCTTAGACAGTAACTTTATACGAAGGTTAAAACCATGAAAATATAATCACTGATAAAATGCGGGATCACAAATCCCGGATTGTTAGACTGCTTCACTGCATTGACTCCTTAGATAGATCTTCTCTATGTAATGTGCACAAAGTTCGACGGATATTTATGATGTCAACACGTTTATAGCTTTTATAGAAAATAGCAATATTGTTTGTCGGCTATTTGATTAAATCACTTGTACGAACCTGTACTAGCGTCAAAACATGCCAGCTTTATACCGGCAAAACGATCTACATTGACAATTTTAATGTTTTGAGTTTTAGTATGTTCAGTATGTTTTGCATTTTTATCATTTCACTTTTCTTGTCATATCCAATCTTTAAAAGCTTTTACTTAACGATATCTTCACTTTCTTTTCCCGCTTTCTGTATGATAATTAAAAAAGAGGTTAATCTAAATTCGAGGAAAAAAAATCAAGTGGTTAAGATATATCTAAAATAAGAAAAATTATCTCCTTATAAAACATACGACTATACAAAATTTAAACAGGAAGAGCCTTGCATCGATCAGTAGTAAAGCATTTTTCAAATTGTGCTTTTAACGAGATTTTATAATCTCATTTACCGTCTGGGTCTCATACATGTTCAGGATGACACTGGAATTAGTTGCAGTCCAATTACACAATTCGACAATTTTTCATAGAAAAAGACATACACACAAACAATTCAACATAAATAGCTAATGACACAGTCAATAGGAAGTGGCTAGGAGCTCATGACGGAACTGTGAACAATGCAACTAAGGTTTGATCTGAAGAACACCACGGCAGGAAGTAAAGAAGGATACCGAGTACCAATAGAAAAACGCAACTCTTTTATTTTTTTGGAATATTTTTGATGTGTGTAAAAGTTTCAAAAATTTCTAAAGGAAGATGTGTTTTAAAATCAAAAAGTAGTCGTTCCGCCAAGGGTAATTGTCGACAGTGAACAATGCATCTGTCGAGCGATTTCATGTCGAGACATCCCTCCTTGGATCATGCCCAAAACCTCATATCCCCGTCGTCTAAAACGCTTGCCATTATCCCATTTGTGTGAAGAAAAAACTTGAAAACTGATTATGGGATTTTGGGATTTGTGTGGCCGTAAGTTGAGGTTAACAAATTGACTTGTTTTGAGGTTATTCATGCATGTTTATATGCCGAAACAAACATTTATTGTGTTTGTACGGGGTTACTGTAGGAGAGAAAGTTTAAAAATCAGTTGACCATTAATGCATCGACTGGTTACTTATTGATTTAAAACACATCTACATTTGCCAATTTATTAAAATTTTACGCACATCAAAAATATTCCAAAAATCAAGTTTTGCGTTTTCATTGGCACTCAGTATATTAAAAGAATTCGATCGCGTCTCTATGTTTTTAAAATAAAACACATCATTAATAAAATCTTAAACAAAAGTCACTGTCATATTACATTTGTTGCTTAAGAATGATAAGCAAAGAGATCAAATGTATATGGATATGAATTCCATAGTATGCAATTTGATTTCTTTAATTATTTTTTATTTCCTCAATTAACAACAGATTTTAGAAAAACCTTGACGCCTTGGGTATCGGCGATTATTTGCAATACATTGTTTTAAAATGTGTAAATGATACTATTGAGTTATTAAGTTACGTTTCAGGTTATGCATCTCATTGTAATCTTTAATGGCATTCATTTAAATTTGTCAATCAAAAACTCAATTTATCTTCAAAAGAAAAAACGCAGCATATATTCAATACCAGTCACTTCTGACAATTGCAATCGCTTGTATACTTATCCATGAACCGTAAACAGGCTCAATCAAACCAAACAATATATTCATTTTTGTCTAGGTCGGTGGCTTTTAAATTTCTTTTTCCATTTATTCCAATAACACAGAAACGTTTTGTGCCGTGAGGCAGCTGTAAAATTTCTCCCCGTGCATTAAATCAGCGCAGTTATGTCCTTTGGAAATCGATGGCCACGATACTTATGTATGCTTATAGTGCATCTTAAATTACCCTTTTAATAATGATTTTATCAGTTGTAAGATAGGTGTTTTCAATATACTAGCCAATAAAGAGATTTGGATACTGTTCAATCACCCTTATGATATACTTCCTGGTTTTGCATTTGGCTTTCTCTGTGATATGCAGTTTTTATTTTCGCATATTCCCTGTCAAAATTTTATTCTTTTTCAGTTCCGCCCATTGTTTTCTTGTTAAGGGCAAACCCATTCTTTTATCTCTGGACCATACGCCGCTGATCATGGAGTTGAATTTATCTGAAAATACGGCATTATGTGTTCCATGTTCGCCGCCGTTATGTGCCGTCGTTTGGTATGGATCAAAATTGAACCGTTAACTGGTGTAAATAATGAGTAACTGCAATCTTTAATAAAATCTTTTCCAATGCCACACTTAGAATTATATAAAAAAATAGTTTACTGTATTCAGGCAGTTGTTAATGGAACAGCATTCCTAAAGAAATTAAAGATTGTTCTACTGTAGACACCTTTAAAACTTTGTATCTGAGGTGGACTGGATGATTCATTGTTGTTTAAGATAAGGAAAATGTATAATATTGCCTCAATGAAACAGCAAATGTGTTAAGGCATGCATATAAAATGCATTGTGTATTATATTGATTTATGTACTCAAATTTCTTAAATATTCAGTTCTTTCTTGCGCAGACTTACTCACATAGGCCTCGCACACATACTCGCGCACCCACACCCACGCTCACACACGCACTAGCTCACGCACACGCACACAGACGCGCGCACACGCATGCACCTACCCATTAAATGCAAAAAAACCTAAACATTACCACAGATATATTATTTGCAGTTTCATTCTTATTATAATATCATATTGTGTTTTGTGATGTTGTTTTATTTATGATCATCGTGTTTATCTTAATCTTTGTATGTTTTTACCTGTAAGGAGGGTCATATGGAAGATTAGTTTATTGCTAAATATGTCACCCTCTATAATACAGAATTTACTTACTTACTTACTTGCTTAATTACTATCTTTGAATTTTACTGAAATAATAATGAAGTCAGAGAAAAATTAGGACCCCTGGTCTTTTCCGAAATTTTAGTTACATAAATAATATAAATTTATCAATGTTATTGAAATTGCGCTAATATTTTATTTTGGTATTATTTTGGATTCAGTGCTAATTGTTTTTAATTGTCTTTTGTAAGCCCATTACAGATCAATTTAGCTGAAGTGTTCTGCGAAAGTTATTAAATAAGTGTGATTATCAAATAGTGTATCGGAAACATGATGCTAACTTAAAACAACTTTATTTTGCTAAACGAACCATATAGGATAGATTGTCAAATATATGCCATATCAAATAAAAAGATGAAGATCTAGATTTAAAACATATTCCGAATGTTGAATCTGTTGTTTTCCATTCCATCACTGTTGGTAAAAACTTTTACAGTTGATCAATAATATGATACCTCTTAATATACAATCAGCGCTAAATTGAATAATATTTGAATTTGAAGACGCTTGTCTTTGAGCTTACAATATGTTTTGTGGGCCCAGTGTGTGCAACTACTCCGATTACACTTAAAACTATATTTTGACAACAAACACGTTTATCAGGGTAATCCGTGCAGCCTTTCGGAACTTATCCGAGCTAGCTTATTAGGTAACGTGCTTAGAGTTACGAGGCGACGCACCCTGCGGTTTTGATTGCTTGTCTGAAGCAGGCTTTATTTTAATTACACTTCACAGTACAGTGTGGCGGCCGTAAAGTCTCCCCGAGCAACCGTTGTGAACATTAACACCTGTCTTAATTTTTCAGTTTTTTATTTTATTTTAGTTTACACCATATTGTTGCATAAATAATAATTGTGAAAATAATAAAATGATATTATGAAATCTTGTTTTTTCAGTGAATATTAAAGTATCGAAACAAAACTTTACTTCAACTAAAGTTAAAATCGAAAATGTTCCCAAATGCAAAATGCCTGGGACATAATATTAAACTGTTTATACAAGCCAAGTGGTGATAAGATAACATATGACAGGCACATGTTAAATATTCCATGATCTCAAGCTGCGTGAAGATGACAACTGGTTTAAAGCAAATCACGGCTTTATACACAAACATGTTTAACATCAAGCATCAAGGGGAAGTTCAGCTTATCAGTCCCGGCGATCGGCGATAACAGTTAAATGACCATAAATTTCTCTGGTCTCTGGGAAACATTCAATCCCACCAGAGTATTAGATTGCAAGCAGGCCAACTTGCATTTATTAATGTAGCTTCATGAACGTATACATTTTTGACAAACCCGATCAAAGAAATAACTCACGACTAGCAAACTAAACATTCAAATGTATAGGTAAAAAGGTGTAACAGAGATGTGTCATATACTAAAAATGCTCTAAGGGCCGTATCCAATTCATTGTTACGGTATATGAATTTCTGTTTAATTCGCCGAGGCTTCTAAACAAAATATAATATTTAAATTATTATTTTAAAGCCTCTGTTCTTGTTTTAGTGCAGAAAACGCGAAAATTATGTTATTATTATATTATATTCTTCAGTGATCTTTAGTCAAGTATGACAAATTGACAATTAATACATCTGAAGTTCGAAACGATTTTTGTTGGTTATTAAAATAATTTTTCGTAATGAAAAATGAATTTGAAATAGCGGCGTGAAATTAGCGGCCTAGCGGCATACAGTTGCGGCATTGTGGCGTGAAGTTGGCGTGAAGTTGTCGGCCTAGCGGACTAGTCTACATAGCGTCGTGAAGTTGGCGGCCTTGATGATTGGCGAAAAAGCGGCGTAATTTGGAGGCCTAGCAGCCAATCGACCTAGCGGCGTGAAGTTAGCGGTCTTGCAGCATGTAGGCATTACAGCGCGAAGTTGGTACTCTTGCGGCCTGCCAAACTTGACAAGAGGCCGCTAGGCCGCTGAGTTCAGCCCGCTAGGCCGTCAAATTAAAGCCGCTAAGCTGCCAACTTCACGCCGCTAGGCCGCTGGGCCGTAATCTTCAGATATCTTTCAAGTGATCCCATAAGCTAAATTTATGATAACCAAATGGAAGTTCACCAGTGCTTCGAATGCAAATAGAAGATATTTTACAATAAAATTCTTGATAAAATAATTTGTTTTATGTTGACTGTGCAAAGCGATGTGATAATAGTTAAAGAGTAGTGTATAGATTCAAATTTAAAAGGTAAATGCAATTTATTGAAAGAGAACATGATGATAACAGTTATGCTGAAAAAATCGTTTAATGCAATACCATGAAACCTTTTACAGTTCTATTTTTTCAACAAGCGCTCGATAACTTCGAATCTTCTTTATGAGGCAATATACCAATAGACACACACTATTGAAATTCCAAAATCTGGAAATTGCAAGCAGTGCTTAAATTTCATTTTAGTCTATTATACCTTTTGAGATTACTGTTTATGTAACATATTTGTTGGTAAAATCAAATAAATAAAAATTATATATGATTGATTTCTGTTAGTAATTACTTTCAACGTGTAACATGTTCAATCGACCGGTACACAAATTTGTAATTCGATTCGCGATATCAGTTGTGCAAATTTATGATTCCTGTGGTGAGGTGAACTATCATGGAATGTACTGATCAGTCAGCAGATAAAATCCAGGATAAGAAATGGGTTAGCCTAGCGGTCAGCTAGATGGTTCTAATTTTAATTACTTTTAATAATAGTTTTACATATATCTTTATTACAGTTCTCAGTTTCATTTTCTTATTTCTGTCGAACAATCTATGTTCTGAGAGCTAAGCAAAGTTAAAATCAGAAAAATTGATGTGCCTTAGTATATAACTGGATGACAGGGGAATATAAATAATGACAGAACATAGGAACGGGGGCCAGTCTAGGCATTTTGCATGAGGCCGATTGGCATATTATTCGTTCAATTAGTTTAGTGAAGGGTGATAATGTTGCGCGCATTAGAACGAAACGTTTCTTGTTTTGCGGTGTTTTGTAATTTTTATTATGGATAAAAAATGATAGCATCAAATCCGAGACAGGTAAGCAAATAATGTGTCTTATTTCTCCACAGTTCGAAAGAATATCAAATTGTTTTACCTAAGTCATATTTATCATTTCAATTAACATTTTATTAGTTAGCTAAACAAGTTATTCATAGAATATACCATACTCTTTTTAAATCCGAATTTATGCGAATTAGGTGCAATTTATTTTTTTTTCAAAGCAGAAACAAACAATTTCATGAAAACCTCCATATTATACTTTCTAACGTTATTTATTATTTTTAAAAACTGCTAAATCGTGTTAATATCAAATTGACAAAGATACATTTTTGAATATAGAAAGAACATATTTGCATGTAACCATGATGAACTTGTCTGGAGTTTTTAATGGTTAATTTTGATGAACTCTTGAACCGTAAAATTTTTCCTTAAAAACAAGAAAATCGAAAGAAGAATAACCCATTGACTAATAGTTGAATAGCACCCTCATTAGACTTAGACAAACTAAACATTAAGGATTTTATCGTGTTTGCTTGAACCTTAATATCAAGTCGTTTGTATTGTATGTTGTGATATTAAAAAGGATAAACATCTGAAATAAAAAAAAGCCCAAAATGACAAAAATAATTGATTTGATGATTAAAAACATAAAGAAAAAGAGAGAAAAAAAACTGAAAATCAGTTAAAAATTCTCAGTAATATGTGAATAATATATATCATCTTTTATGTTTATATTATAGAAATGCATATTATAAATTGTGGTATTATTTTATTTCACGGTGCTTAATTTTCGACGCCAACGAAAACTTTACGCTGACATAAACTAGATTCGCTCAGTAGTATTATCCACATAGTATAAGAAATCATGTGGTTAATATTCGCTGGTATTTGATTGTGTGCACATTCAAAGCGACTATTAAGCCCACGCGAAATAAAATGATACTCCAGTATACATGAACTCCACAAAAAATAATTCAGTGTCATACGAAATGTGTTACTCGGCTCTAGACAAAACATATTTTTTACATACAAATGTTAACGTAAATCACAGCTGAAACTTTATTACGAAAGATTAAAGTAGTGAAATATGCAAACCACGAGCGGCCACAAACAAAAGACACAGATTCCCTACACGTCATTATCTTTAGTTTGATAAGAGTATAAAGATAAACTGATAAGAGCAATTTATACTACCATGCAGTACTTGGTCAGAAAAACCCCCGCTAGGTTAAGATACATGAAGTACTTTCAACTAATAAACATCTGTTTTAATTAGTTTTATGTTGTAAAAAATCATTTAGGGGTTTGCAGAATGGAGTGACAGTACTATAAAACAAGATGAGAAAAGGGAAAGGTGAACCAACATCAGTTCATGTCATCATGAGTCGTGAATCAAGGTATTTATATAGCTTTTAATGTTTTTGTTTTTTTACAATTAATACCATATGTATCATATTAAATGAAAAGAACACTCGGCTTACTGTGTCATCTACAACTGCGGACAGAAGAACAGCAAGCCTATATGGTAAATAATTATGATAGTATTGATGTAAATCTCATTTTGATGAAATGTTAACAATAGTAACGAAGTAAAAACAGTAATTTCTAAATGACTTGCGCTTACCCCGTACATTAAACGATGTTTTATAAATTTGTTTCTTGATTCATGCCATTAATTTATGTTCTGGAATCTCTTTTCGTAATCTGCATCGGAGGGGACTATAGGTTTACCTCCCCGTGTGTCTCCCCGTCCGCAACAAATCACCTTTATCAACTCTAGTCTTCACCGTTATTAAATGTTATAAAAATTGCTCCAAATGAATCACGATGAATGTTTGATGAATATCAAAATGAATCCACTTTGATACAGAACAAATGTAAATCGTTCTCATACAAATAATGCTTTGAAGAAAAAAGTTATAAAGAGAAACAAAATGTTATGTTGTGATTTGTAGTTTTCTGGCTAATGACGCACACTAATTTCGCCACGTGTAACACACCAATTAAATTAGTCGAAATGGTGTCTGTTTATTGTCACTACTCTTATTAATGGGCATGGTAAGCACGGTAGGATAATATTATTATGTAAATAAAAACAGCATTTATTCAACTATTGCCAGTCAGATTTTAACTATATTTTTCATGCGGTCTTGGCTAACCGTTTTGATAGTATTTGTTCTTTATTTCCTCAAATATTATAAAGATAACAAATTGCAGCAAGTTAAATGATTAACTGTCTTTTTTTCAGGTTCACTTCAATATGTCGGGCATACCCACCTGGATGAAGAGATTCTAGTTTTATTAAAACGGTAGATATTCTACGCAGAAGTGACGCTGGTACAATGTACTTGTTAACGTTCACGAATACCATCAGCAAAACAACTCAGAGGTCAAAAGGACAGAAAGGAAACAAACAATAAACGAATTATTTTAGAATGCAAAAGGAACTTACGACAGACATTGAAAACGATTACAGTGTACAAGGAGCAATTTAGAACCTTAAACCCTAATATTATTTTACCATCGTTACTTAAATTAAATATAGAAGTTTTGGAAAGAAAATTGAAGATATACCTGTTTAAGAACCGTCATCGTCGACTGGTGAGATAGATACTTGACATAATATTACAAGAACTAAAGCAATTTTCTTAAATGGAAGAACGAATGGAAAAATGAATATAACTGCATATGTCTTATTGAAGAAATGTAATAACTGAGGGTATAAAGAAGCTGGGTTGGTAATGCTTAAAAGTTAGTTTGATTCTCGCATAATGTGTTTGTGCAAAATATGTTATGCTTATAAATATTGTATGACCCTGAATTATTTACTAATTAGGACTAGTTTCATGAACATCATATTGAGAAAATACTAATTTCATATTTTGTTCTGTATTTATCTCATTTATTATGGTGTAGAAAGTGTATAAAATCTTGTGTACATACATAGAAACCATAATGAGTCACCTGTTGTAGACGATATTGATGACCAATACACTTAAATGCTACAGTAGTTAAGTTCTGTAATTATTTGTGATTCGTTTTTGGAAGATTCTTTTCACACATCTATGGATCATTCCGACAAAATGTATGAATCGTTGCCTTTTTTTAAATTTCATTTGGGAATGTTATAGTATAGGAATGAAATGATTCTGTAAAACGCATGGCTTTAAGTCGACTAAAAGAAGTTTTATAAGCTTTATTTATGGAAATATATTTTAAGTAAACAAGTATGATCATACAAACGTATATTTTACAGACTTGTATTCTTATAGTTCTTCAAATTAATGAACCATTAAATTTACGTTTTTGTCCTTATTAAAATTAGATAAACGATTTAGATTTCTTATATTTATATATTTTACTGTGCTTTTTTAATTATTTGATACTTTTACTAACAAAAAAGCAATAAGCGTCATATTTTAATTCATGTCCGTGAATGATATGGTTGCACCTACAATTTTTATCAAGATGTTTTCAGATATGCTTGCTAAGTTATGCAATAACTTTTTTTCAACCTATCTGTTTCATGACTAAACACAAACTTCTGCTATATGTTTATGTTAGACGTTAATTGAGTCTTCATATCGACAATTATTGAACGTAAAGCTATACAAATACATTGTCGTGCTCATAATTTATGTTTGAACGACCAAAAGTATTCAACTTTTAATGATCTTACGACGTTGTTCCATAATTTATATTATTTTTATATTTTAAATTGAATTGTTTGCTGAAAAAATGTTCTGCACATTTCGGTGAAGGTTACAGCTGAAATTTCTGCTGGAAAGTGGAATAAACTTTTTGCACCAGTTTGTATTTCGATACATTTTCTGGCAGAAATTTCTGCTGGAAATGCAATAAACTTTTTGCACCAGCTTGTATTTCGATAAATTTTCTGGCAGAAATTTCTGCTGGAAAGTTCAAAGCATTTTTTCCACCACAGTTGTTTCGGTAAAATTTCTAGCAGAAATTTCTGCTAGAAATATGAAGATATTGCAAGTTGAACAGATATTACTGCTATGAGAGTGAAATTATATAGAGTCAAGGGTTATTATTAATTTCCACTGTTCCTATATTCATTATTTTGGACCTTTAAGAGATTTTCAGCAGAAATTTCTTCGGAAATGATCAACATCTACTGCATTTATAGAGCAAAACGTCGAATATAGACAGCTGTTTGCCTTGAAAAATCGTTCTGTAGCAAAACTGATTTCAAAAGGGAAAAAAAGATTTTCCCTTTTTATTTTGGACTGCAATAGTAATAAAAAAACGGCACAGCCACATGTCTTTGATCAAACAATGCAAATATTGTTAATTAATTTACGTACCTGTTTCTTAAAATGTTTAAAAGATAGTTATAGCAAACGAAATTAATATTAAAAGGTCGTAACTTGTTTTAAAATAAAGTAAAAGAAAGTTAAAGCAAGCAAAAAGGGGTATCAAAGACTTTCAAAACAGATCTGTTTTAACACCTGCTGATAAGGCTTGAAATAATGTAATTATAGTGTAACGTATACACTATATTAATGTTCAAACTGAAGCGCTTATATGCAGATATAATTCCAAAATTCAGGTGCAGTTTAAAATTACTTTTGCAACAAGGTATTTCACAGCCAGCTTTAATGGAGATGTCATTTACAAACTAAAGAAAATAAAAGGCCTAATAATGTCTCCCGGTTATTCCAAAAAACCGTCTGTAAATTGAAAAAGAAAGGCAACCAACATGATATTATACTTACCTCTTTGGTTGCACGACGGTGGCAGGGTTTAAAGGGAGATGTGCAGGATTGATGAATGGAACAGATTTGCGAAAAGGGTTATGAATCAGTCGAATATCATTATTTTTAAGCTCAAGTATTGATTTACACCCAAAATATTTCAAACCAATATTTTATTTTAAAAAAAAAAAAGATATATAAATGGTGTTTCCTATCCTATGCGACGCGCATATGTTAGCTATTTTTGTATTTCCTGCGGTGGTTTTGGGGATTGGCACGTGATCATTTCAACCAAAATATGCATTCGGTGTACCTTGCTGACTATCAACGTCGCCATTTGTTTCAAAATGCCTGGGTCACCACGAATAGTAAGATCAGCGGAAACGTTACATTCCCATTATCGCTAAATATAGAATGTATTTTTGTATTTCTTCAGCGAATTGTTTTCAGGTCCTGTAAAATGGTAAAATTAACCGAAAACTTCCTCCTCGAGGGTTTGAAATGTAGAGTTTTGTGAAAAGTACACGTAAGTGTTACATAGATCGATCTGTTTACGATTTTACCGAGTACACCTGCTCGACCCTGCACATCTCCTTTTAAAAAGTTAATGAAGGTTTATAGGAAAATCTGTTTTGTAAAACAAACTAAAATCTCGATTTGCTTCTTGTATCCCTGTCATCGTTTTCTTTTGGTCAATGTTGCTGACTTTACTCCAGGTTCTCTGGTCTCGGTAAGATCACTGAGTACCCGCCCCTTTGGCTTTTCAATGCTATTAGCTTCTTAATATGTTTTATATGTTTGTGTGCTTTTGCATGCAACATTGTTGGGAGTTATTTCACCAAGACAGCTTGTACATGTACTTGTTTTGTGATATGAGAACCTCTTGGGGCAAGTGTAAGGTTGGTGCATCCTAGAACCTGTTTTTAAATCCCCAATGGCAGTTTGTTTTGCTACTGATCATTCCAAGGCGGTAACCCCAAGGGTTCTCTGTGTCGTTAATTGTTTGTGGCGTCTTATTTTAAATGGCATACATATAACAAAAAATGCTCTCTCTTCCTCTCTTTTTTTTTTCGTTTCGTGGGAGGCTGTGTTTTGTGAGTGTGGCGATTCCTGATATGCACGTTTCACTTTTGTTAATAAATTTAGGTTTGGTACATGTAACTATATTCATGCACAAAAGTATCTATAATAGAATTGTGAATAAATGTGTCGGCGGAAGGTTTTAAAATTGTTTGATAGTTCATTTTTTAGTTTGAATTTTTAATTTGTAAAAACTAAAACTAAAAAGATTGTGAAATCGGACAATAGACTAGAGTATACATCCAAACTACCAAAAAAATACACAATTTTGTGGTTGAAAAATACTATTTTGGTATAAAATGTGTTTTTGACTTAAAAACAGGATAATTTATTTAGTATAAGTATTTTTTATTTTTAATTTATGAAGAAAAAATGAAGAAAATGGATTTCGTCGGAAATGTGTTCATTTTCACACAACGTTTTTGCGATTGCTATACGAACATTTTAAAATTTATGAAACTGTACGAAATTGTGTTTAACTGGTTACAATATTTTTATTGAAGATTCTTTACTTGACCTGCCTTTGCGATATCAAAATTGGACAATAGAAATGCGTATATGTTCAATATTGTTTTCATTACAAACATTTACGCTTAATAACAACGGCAGTAAACAGTTTATTTATTCAGCTTGATGAGTAAAACTAAGACAGTGTTGCATTAAAACAACAACAAAGAAAACAATAAGAAACATAATGGCGCTTTCAAAGTTGACGAAAATGTTAGGCATTCTATTAAATAAGCGAGAGCTGAGCACCTTAGTGAAATAAAAGAGAAAGCAGACAAGTTTATTCCCAGACAACTAAATTTTTCAGTAAATGAATCAACCTCTGTCTCCACATTAAGCCTTTCTTGACAAGATTAAGTCAATTTTCATGATCTCTGAATAAAGACCGTAAATGTCTAGCGGAAAACTGACAAAGAAAGGGTTTATTGCAAACTTCTCTGTAAACTCCCAATCAAAGATCTTAATATATAGAGCAAACCCGAAATATCAAAGACCTTTTATCATTATTGTCACGACAAGTTCAAACCAAATTAAACTAAGAGTAGACTGGAATTGTCAGAAAAAAGTCCGTCAAATTTCCTCCCGGAACCTAATTAATGTTGTATTTCTGTGTTACTAAGTGATGTTTTGCAACTCAAATTTCTTCCTTATACTAAAACGTCATTAATGTAACATGATACTGGCATTTATGCAACCTTATTTTCAAACTGTTTAATTTAACAAAACTGATTTATTCTAAGACTAATTATTATAGGCAATGATGAACAGGAAGTCTTATTTATGAAACATGTACATGTATTAACATTTATTTTGAAGCTGTTGAAATTAAACAAATCTATGGTGATTCAAAATTGCATGTTATTCCTATGATAGCTACACTGTATGAGCGTGATAAATTTAATTGGATCTCCTGATATTCCTTTATTTTAATCAAAATAATTGTTAATTTATACAAACTATTTCTAAACAAACTCGTTCACACAATCGCGTTTGTCATTTGTTAAATGCAAAGATCATTTAATATTGTTCAAAGTTTAAAGTCACATTCTTAATTATTGATTTATAGTTCACATTATAAAATGAAATTCACACTACATTGTCACAAAGAATGTTCATTTTAAATTTTTTACTTAATTTTCATTAGGTTGGTCTACACTTCTTGAATAAAATGCTACATAATTTGTTTAAAATTGTAATACAGTAACTTATTATAACAGACGTATTTTTCAAAATATTTGGGAAACTTGTTTTCGAAAAAGAACTGACCTAAGTGAATTTAAGTGTTTCTTTTCATTAGAATGAGATTATACAGTCTCTTAATCATAAATTATATATACATGTACCGGTTTCGGATGATGAAGTATTTATCTAGCTGCATGTAGTTTCACTGCTTGATAACAATCACGAACATACTTGCTGTTGTAAGGATAAACGTTCAAAAATAACTTTTTTTAAAATCAAACCATATTTTCAAACGCGTAATATTTCCAGAAAAATTTTGTCAGATATGTTATAAGATGTGATCTATTCTCCGAAAGATTGTTCATATGACCTGATAATATTGTCTCATTTACAGAGTAGATCCTGGAAGTCCAATAAAGATTTGCAATATTGTGGAGTAATTGAGAAATCTGCGGATGAATAACAGACAAATGAGTTCTTAAAGCGATTTGTATTCAACTACCCAAGAAGCCATTGCTAATTTGGTATTGCAATACTGAAATGGGCGTTTTACGAGGGTTGTTCGGAAAGTTTTGAGACAGTATGATTTTCTCTGTAACTAATATTAAATATTAAATACAAATTATAGTTTAATATGTAATTTATCCGAGTAAGGACTTTTAAACGTGGTAACGTTATTATTATGCATATAATCGTTTCCATAGCAAAAACTGTCCACTGCGCAAGGCGTATTTTCTTGTTATAATATTTCTTTCTGAAATAAAAGAGCCCCTTAAATTACTCAGTAAGAGAAGTTGCAGAAGTTTGCGATGTAGGCCACTGCTCACAAAATATTAACTGATACACTTTCAATGTCACGGGTTTCGGCATGAAAAATATGTACGTTGTGAAGATATATACTTTGGAACGTCGTTGCGTGCGCAGCGTCACTGGTAGTGTCCGTGCCTAATGCTTTGTAGCATTCGTATATACGAAGCTATTGTAATGAAATTTTACACCATAATAGATGAGGTATTATAGTAGTACAGAATAAATTTTTGTTTGATTTTATCTTCTCCAACGTTAATAGATGGCCGAGTCTCAAAACTTTCCGAACAACCCTCGTATGTGCCATTGTCGCTTCAGGTTTTAACAGAAGTTTAGATGTTTCATTAATTTCTCTGTTAGAAATAAATGTTTATTATTTTGTATTCGTTCTGAAAACATGATATTCGAGAGAAAGACATTACTTGAAAATTGAAAATAATGTCTTTTTCAGCCAATCTTCATTGCTCCGTCATGTTTATGTATTGTGTACCTGTGTGTTGTGTATAAATAAACTGTAAATCGCGTAGACCGTTGTTTATTGTGATGTTTTAACTCCAGGTGCTCTGTTCTTAGTGAGGTCATCGATAAACTTGTCACGCCGCTTAACAGTGCCATAAGCTTTTTCGATCCTACATACCCCCATGTAGAATGAGTCACGTGAGTGACGTCACGTCGTAATATTATTATTCAAGTTGGTGATGTCTTTTACAAAATAAGGTTGGCATTAATGTCAATATTTCAGCATAAGAGACAAAAAAAGTTTGTATACATACACACTCATGTTATGAATATTTAAAGGTATGAAGTTAAAGTATCGGTAAAGATAGAAAAATCTGTCACCTCGGTAGAACTGTTTTTGCGGGAATTGTTTTGGCAGAGCCTCGTTCCCGAAAAACAGTTTTCCCTTGGTAACAGATTTTTCCATCTTCACCTCACACTCATGCAAGATACTTATATGTACGAAGATATCTTGTATCAAGTGACAACTATTATAAATCTCAAAAAATAGCATCAAGCTTTAACTTCATTTCATTAAGAAAAGATCACTGAATTAATCACCCAATCCTTTTAACATGTTCACCACATATTGATTAGTCTTGAGCACTAAAGAAGGGGCATGTACTATTATCTGGCTAGTCCGAAAATAGTAATCATTTAATTTGAACAAAAGCTTAATTATGAAACCAGGAAATAAACGATAATGGAAATCTGTGAAGTAAGATGGAGATTTCCTTCTCCAGAGTCATGACTCTCATACAATAGAAAAACGTTTGAGCAAAAATCACAAATTGATTTTCGCTAAGCTGTCGTCGGTCCTTAAATATAAATCAGATGTCCGAAAAAAGATGTAACATTATTTCTTTCATCTTAAGATTAACTCCCAAAGTACACCTAGAGCTCTCACCATGCAACAAACGAAAATAGCGATGTATACTTCTTCAAGGGCATGAATCTGGTTGCAATGTCTGTAATGCAAATACAGTCGAATTGCGATAACTCGAAGTCCCAAGGGACCGACGATTTACTTCGAGTTATCGCGAACTTCGAGTTATCGCGACTTTGACTTTTCCAGAATATCATGCGAGTATTTAGAAAGTAACGACGTGCAGTTATTACGACACCATACGGTACGTACGTAACAAATGTTAATGAACATATTCCTTTATTACTCAGTTTTATTTTCATGATTATATACAAAAAGATCGACGAAGAAACAACACTTTAAGAAATGTTAACAAATATCATTGTACCAACACGAGATATACATGTATACAGCGCATCATCATTCAAATACACACAATAGCGTTACGACCTACATGCAGATATATTCACAATAAATTATGAATAAAAACAACCAGTACACATTTATTTAAAAGCAACAACAGATCATGACATGCTACAATAGAAATAGAGAGATTAGTTGTTTTCCGATCCAGGTATCCTCCCAGTTACCCGGGCCCTTCGCTGGAATACTCGGAAAAAATGTATTAATAATTTTATTATTTTTCGTTATGCCGTATGCGAACTGTCGTTTGATGATTGATACAAGCTGTCGAATACAGAATTCAGAAAATTAAAGGACGTTTTATAGAAAGAAAAATTAACAACTCCAAATGTTTGCTTGACACTAATTTGAGACAAATCACTCTTATTGTTTGCTTCACACTCATATCATTAAAATGACGTGCCACTAACAACTCTTGTTGACAAGTTGGCAATAAACAAAAGACTTCGAACAACCTCGCGGGAGGTGTGAAAAACCGTGTCAGTAAATGTACTTCGAGTTATCGCGATTAAATTGTTCTTAATTCCTATTCAAGGGACTTATTAATATGTTCGAGATATCGCGAATTTCGAATTATCGCGTTTCGAGTTATCGCAACTTTTTTTAGTTGAATATATAAGGAAAATTGACGGGACCGGCGGCCGACTTCGAGTTAAACCGTCATTTCGAGTTATCGGGTTTCGAGTTATCGCGATTCCACTGTATATGGAAATAGGCAATAGTTATTCAGTCCTTTTTTCATAAATAAATTGACAGGTCAAACACACTTTTAAGCTAGTGGTAAAGGAGTTGGTGTATCACACTGAACAACACATAAGCTGTTATAGGATTGTACTTCTCAAAGTTTCAAGCATATATACTTTTTTATAAAACGGATTGTTTCTAATAAAATAAATATCATTGTAACACGTGAAGTACAAATTGTAATGTATCTTTACAATATTGAAAAATATCAGAATATCTCTAAGGAAATTTGAGAATGTGTTTACCTATTTGTCGATACTGTACGATAAGTTAAAATAGAACTTTGAAAGTTTACGAACACGACAAATATAAAAATATGGCAGGCTCGGTTTGATTGAGCCTGTTCATGGGCTGTAATGGAATTGCATATTACCGCCGCCTAGCCCCGGGATGAGCGCAACTCAATATTTACACCAATAAACAGTACAATTTTGATCTATCCCAAAACAATGGTATACATATGGCGGTGAACATGGAACCTTCAATGCGATATTTTAGATTAATACCATTCCATGTAAACAAGTAAAACAAATATCGACATAGCACTTTATGCATGCATGAAATACCTTATGTCATGATTAAAATTGTTCAAACAAATTTAATTTAATGCATTTAAACCTGTTCCTTGTATGCCAACAAGCTTATGTTGACGTCGTTAATCAGAATTTAAAAGTTGCATGAATACTGTCTCCCAGGTGAACAAACCTATTCTATAGACTTTCGAGCATACAAATAAATTGTTTACAATTATGATTGTTCCACTGAAGTGAAATATAGTTGGTCTCTACAGAGCACTCAACCGTTAGATTAAAAGTTGCCGTAAAAAGTCTCCCCATACATATAGTCAGTACTGTTATTCGTAAAATAACCCGTTACCGATGTCATGCAGTGATTGTTACGTATATCAGGACTATCCGATCAACAGGAATTGCAGGGCTAGGCGCTGTCGCCGTGACGGTGCGGGTTCGCTCCCAGCTAGAGGCACTATCATTTGAAATTCACAGTAGCGCTATTTGTGCAGTGTGGCGGCCGTAAAAAGTCTCCCCGTACATATAGTCAGTACTGTTATTAGTAAAATAACCCGTTACCGATGTCATGCAGTGATTGTTACGTACCGTAAATTGGGATATTTTGGCGTCTTCATATTTTGGCCATTTTGCCCCAAAGTGCCTGTGGTTTAATTTTGTCCATTTATCATTGTGTGGCGAAAAATAAACACAAATACGTAATTTTGTAATGTCATGTACGCTTATTTATCAGATTTGTCGGCATTTATCTTAGACATATTTATAAACGAAACAAAAAGGAAAAAGCAACAAAAGACATCAAAATTATTATATTATTACAAAATAAAACTTCACTTGCAGAAATGTGAATTTAAAATGCATAAAAACTATATAAAAGTAATGCAAATAACGATATGATATTTAAAGCAGTAAAACCAATCTCACTAATTCAACAACATTTATTGCAACAAACAATACTCCAACAAATTTAAATAAACTAATTGAAATTTAAAATAATGAGATTTATCGAGTTTGTTTTAAAAGCAATAAATAGTGATATACGTCGGCGAAGTGTAAAAAATAATCTATATTGGTGAATTTGCACTACATGGGCTTAATTTTCACCTGTGACATATTTTGGTGTGTTTAATTTGGCCTTTTCATTAAGGTGGCCAATTAGGCCAATTACTAACCAAGGCCAAAATATCCCAATTTACGGAATATCAGGGCTATCTGTTCAACATTTTTGGGGGGTTGTCCCGGTTAGCTCAATTGGTTGCGTCGCAGGAATAGCACGGCTAGGGGCTGTCGCCGTGGCAGTGCGGGTTCGCTCCCAGCTAGAGGCACTATCATTAGATCGATCCTCAAATGTCTAAAAATTTATGAAAATTAGAAGATAAATGTAAAGTCGTAATGATTTACAAATTTGGATAACTCTTTATAATATATTAATTATAAATCCACCTTAAATCAACTGGAGTTAATTAAGGACAGGGCTTTATATCTCACAGCTTGGTATTTTTGTAGAGCTTGCAATGATACTAATTATTTCATTGAAATTTCTTCGCATAACAGAAAAACAACTTCTAAAACGAGAAATGAAAACCTTTTTATCGCCGATAACCAGATTTTATTCAACAATACAGGTGCAGTTTAAAATTACTATTGCAACAAAATATTTCACAGCCAGTTTTTAATGGAGATTTATTATTTTCCAACTTACGCAAATAAAAGACAATGTTAATTTCTCCCGTTTATTCGTAAAAAACATCTGTAAATTCAAAAAGAAAGGTTTCCGACATGATATTTTACAGCGCTCTGCAAGCCAAGCAGTTAACCCATCTACAGTTGATCATTATGCTGACCTCTTTGGTTGCAAGACTGTGGCAGAGGTTTGAGAGTTTATGAAGGTTTATGGGGAAATCTTTCTTTAAAAAGGACCTAGAAGCTCGATTAGTTTCTTTTCACCCTGTCATCGTGTTCTTGCTGATTTGACCTCAGACACTGTGGTCTTGGTAAGAACATTGATTCCCTTGGCTTTGCAATGCTATAAGCATCTTATGTTTATATGTTTGTTTGCATTTTGGTGCAACACTGTTGAGCTGATGGTTGGGCTGGAGTTTTTACCAAGATAACTTGTACTTGTTTGTTGAAATGAGAACCTGTTGGGGGTGTGAGTTGGTGCGCCCTAGAACCTGGTTTAAACCCCGTTCCAAGGGTTCTCATTTTCGTGAATCGTTTGTGGTGTCTAGTTTTAATTCGATATTCTTATAAACACGTGCTCTATTTTCCTATTTCCTTTTTCGCTGCGCGTGAAGGCTGTGTTTTCTGAATGTGGCGATACCCTTTATGCATATTTAACTTTTTTTATAAAGCAAATGACTTTTTTATAATTTATGTATGAGCTTTACCACTGATTGTGTGTTTATTACTGTAAAACGCATTAATTTCGCGATTTTGGATACAAAAATCAGCTCGTTTCTTTATTCGCGTATTTATTTATTCGCGACGCCGTCAATTCTATTTTAAGTTGCATATTGTCGGATAAACGTATTTTCAGATATATGGAAACTCATATTTTCGCGGTATTTATGTATTCGCGAGGTAAGCGATTCGCGAATATTAGCGAAAATAAAACTAACGCGAATAAAACCAGTTTTACACTATTACAAGACTAATGTAATATAATGTTATGAATGGTACTTTTCTTATGTCAGTAAAGTGCATTAAGTATAAAAACAATCACGAATAGGTGTCTTCTCTGATATTTGACACTTAAAAATTTATTTTTTAAATTCTTATTTTAGTTTTTTATAATACAGTGTGAAAGAATTTGAAGTTAAAGAGAAAAGATTATTGTAGGTTCCTTTCAACTACAGTAAAAAGTATCATATTTTTGACACTTAAAATATTCTTATTCTTATTCAAGATTTTATGCCCCCACAAAGTGGGAGGCATATAGTGTTGCACTCGTCCGTCCGTACGTACGTCCGTCCGTACGTCTGTCCGTACGTCCCCAAATCTTGTGGCATCAACTCCTTCTAAACTATAAGGCGGATTGCTTTCAGACTTCCACAGATGATCAAGCAGGATGTGTAGATGATCGTAAAGAAAGGATTTTTTCCTGCGACCATTTTTACCAGAGTTTTTGCCTTTGTTATTAAAAATTGTGTTGCAGCAGTGCGGGCATCAGTGTCCGAGGACACATTCTAGTTTAATTATCCTTCAATCATTTTACAACGCCGATATACTCAGTTTATTTCTTCTGAATAGTCAAGTCATTAAAAAAATGAGTTCACAGCTACAACATCTAAGAAATTATTATTTCCTTACTTGGATGTAAAATATGAATAACGCAGTGTAAATAATAAAAAAGGGAATACTCGATAATTTGGAAGTTATTTTCAACTACAGCAAATGGTTTCAATTTCTTAATACAAAACCGGTACACTTTTTAGTCTTATGACGTCATTTAACTTTCAAAAACAGCAACATATTAGTCTTGTTAATCTTTTCTTAGTTTCAGTCAAATATATTTTAATTGGTTTATCAATTTAAATTTATTGAAAATATAACCATGATTGCAAAACCACACTGTCTGTGTTGTTTATAAATAACAATGCTTTTCTCGGTATGATCATTGAATACCTATCCTTTGGCTTTGCAATGCCATTAGCTTTTATGTTTTATATGTTTGTGTGCTTTTGCATGCAACATTGTTGAGCCGATGGGTAGGTTGGAGTCACCAAGACAACTTTTGCTTGTTTTGTGATACGAGAACCTGTTGGGGCAAGTGTGAGGTTGGTGCACCCTAGAACCTGGTTTAAACCCCCAGTGGCAATTTGTTTTGCCACTGACCGTTCCAAGGCGGTATCTCCAAATGTTCTCTTCTTCGTTAATTGTGATGTCGTATTTGAATTGGCATACTTATATAAAACATGCTCTCTCTCTTCCTCTCTTCTTTTTCGCTGCGTGGGGAGGCTGTGTTTTTTTTAGTGTGGCGATTCCTGATATGCATATATTACTTTTTTAAAGTATCCAAAAGTATCGTTTCACGTTTATATAAACGTGAGATTTGATTTTGATAAATTTCATAATAAAATAAACTGTAAATATGCATTTCTGTTATTAATAGTGTAGATTTCAAGACAATAACAGTATTGTAATACTAATTCTAGTTAGGATTTTTTAAAAATGATTCAGATACTCATTGGTCTCATATCATTGTACCAAAAAAAGAAGTTACATTTCCATTTAGGTGAGATAACGTTACTAAGCGGATCTAGCGGAGATTTTTTTTATGTTGCTTAATCTGAAAAGAATTTCGGGTTACAAAGTTAGTTTGTTTTTGGTCATAAATATATACCGTAAATGTAAGCCAGCATGAAGAACTATGACGTTACGACAAAAGCCGTTCCTCAAGATAAAGGTTACTTCCCCCAAATGCCAAATTATGATACTAATAGTCACGTTCGCATGAAGTCCTATGACATTAAGTAGTCATATACAATAAATCTTAACACCCTCTACATAGTGTTTCAAATGGCAGCTGCTAAAATTCATAACTCACACAATATTTACACTTCATCCTCTACGATGAAGTCTTATTCATTAAACGAATAATAATTTCTAATGGTAAACAGTGTTACATATTATTTTAAAAGCGTGTAAACAGTTGGATTGTTAAAAGAACACATGAAGCCCTCCGGCTTCACACACTTTAAACATCCCCACTGTTTTCCATACCCAAATGAAAACCATCAAATATCGATTCAATCCTTAATTATATCACTATTACCAATATTCTGGTTTCGCGGTCATATAAGGTAGCTTAAGCATAAAATCGAAACAACTTCGTACAGTCATGAAGCAGTCACGATACTGATAAAATATAGCAAATACATGTACTGTATACCAACAAATATTCGTGAATACTTTTTTTTTGCGTTTTTGGCAAGTTCGGGCATAATCGCAAACATTTTTATATTTTTGTTCACGTGTTCTAACTTCTGAAAAAAAATTAATATCGCCCTGCAAATTATGTTTTGAAATAATTTACTTCAGTGAATGCGAATATAGCGAAAATAAAACGGTCGCAAATACATCCGATCAACTTTAAAAGATATTTACTAAACGTACAAAAGCAGCTATTAAGCCTTTATTGACCGGATCTTTGTGACAATCTTGAGTGTAACGATTTTTTTAAATGAAATTTTTAGGACAACTGGCCGACGAAACCATAAAATACCAAACAATTCATTAGGTTCTACAGAAACATCTCCTGAAACAACGACATAAAAGTACATGGTCATTTCAGGACGAAAATATAAAGTGTGTATAATTATCACACGAGATCAATAGAAAAGTAAGAGTTACAGTAAAATTGATGCAAAACTCAGGAAATTTTTAACAAACTTAGCATAACTTTTGTCACAGAATAAACAGTGTTACAGTAAATAAACTGGACAAAAATAAAAGGAATCCACTGTTTATGCTTATATTCTCATTAACATATTTTCATTTAAGCAGGAACGCTTTGAATGGTGTATTTTAGCTAATCTCAGTTGTTTTTATGTTTAATTGCTCATGAACATTATCTTAAACATCAAGACCTGAACAACTGCCAATCGAATAACAATTTAAAATGGATTACAGAACACTACATATTCAATTTAAAATGGATTACAGAACACTACATATTCAATTTAAAATAGATTACAGAACACTACATATTCAATTTAAAATGGATTATAGAACACTACATATTCAATTTAAAATGGATTACAGAACACTAAATATTCCATTTAAAATGAATTACAGAACACTACATATTCAATTTAAAATGGGTTACAGAACACTACATATTCAATTTAAAATGGATAACAGAATACTACATATAATTTAAAATGGGTTATAGAACGCTACATATTCAATTTAAAGGGAGGTAATTGGAAATGTTTGGGATTTCTAGCATTGTTTATCGAGAACTTGTTTTTCCAGTAAGTTATGTTTTAATATGCTTTTATTGTTACAAAGAACTGGAGGAATTTATTTAATTCGAATAAATGTGAATATTGTTTAGAATCACTTACTTCTTCCTCCTACCCTAAAAATAGCAAGATTTTTAAAAACATTTTATTTCCTTGTAATGATAACAGACATGAAGATTTGTTCAAAGAAAGAATTTTCTGTTTTATTTTTCTAATTTTACAAAATTACAGTTAGGAAAGTGGATATTTGTTTTATTTTTGCTGAGTATAATTGACATCATTAGAAAGACACCACTTTTCCGGTAGGAAAGTTGTTCTGTTATAAAATATAAAATTTAAAAATTTAAAAAGTGAAAAATGCATAACAAGAAAGTTTACGCGGCGTTTGGCGGAAAATCTCCGACCAGGAAAACAAAATGGAATTTCCCATAACAAACGAAAAATATATACGAAACAAATGAAAATATCGGACATCAATCGAAAGAATACCCACGGGTTTTGTCTGTGACGATGAAGGATATTCTTCCTTAAAATCAGTCAGAAATGTTGACAGTGACAAAAGTTAGAGAACAAACACATTTCTCAAAATACATCAAGCTATAAGTGACATTTAATTAAGAACATATTACTGTTATAACAACGATTTTCCTTCCAATATGTTCGCTGCTTAGTGCTTATATCAATTTCCCTTGATCATCAGAAAAATGTTGTCTTAACGTACCTGAATAGACGTCATTTAATTTAAAGAAAGCTTATAATAAACGGTCGTGGTGATACGCAAAGTAAGATCATGGATTTCATTCAACGAAAACAAAACGGTTGAGAAAACTGTGATGCTCATACGGAAAAGTTCATAGACTGATCAAATACAGGGTTGCCAGCACCACAGATGAAAAAAATTCCCTGACTTTTCCCTGACTTTTCACTGACCAAATCGCATTTTTCACTGACCAATAATACCAAACTTAAACAACGTTCACCACCCCTACTGCTGTCCAATCTGCCCATAAGTTCATTTTTATTATTTTAACAATATATTATATTATTTGACAATTAAATAATGCTTTATACATCGATACAATGTTTGGTAGTTTGATGTTCAGTGAAATGTTAAACAATGTAAAATAAGCAAGAAAGCCTTACAAGATTTAACCAATACTTAAAAGATAATTGTTAAAACATGTATTCTTGACTAGTGATGCGGGAACACAAATATCACATAGCATACAAAAACTTGAATAAATAAACACAATAGTAAAATGAAGAGATTATCACAATTGAAGCTTAAGTATCCATTATTCATTATTGACTGGAATAATTATCAAATGCAGATTAAAAGAGATGTACATAGTCTGCAAAAGGGGCCAGCAAACAACATACAATTTCACACAAGTAAAACAACACCTCAGACAGAATGCCCTTACATGTTAACTTCATGTTGTAATTTAAAAAGACTGATGAAAAGGAAATTTTGAAAGCCACAGAACACAACAAATATGAAAATACTGCAGGCTCAGTTTGATTGAGCCTGTTCATGGGCAGTAATAAAAATGCATATTGCCCCGCCGCAATTTGATTGCAACTCAATATTTACACCAATAAACTGTACAATTTTGATCCATCCCAAATGATGGTATGCATATGGTGGTGAACATGGAACCTTCAATGGGGTATTTTCAGATTAATACCATTCCATATTGAGCATCTTATGGTCCCCAGAAAAAAGAATGGGTTGCCCTGAACTTGAAAACAAAATAAAATATTTTTTAATACATAACTCAAATACAAAGCTGTTTATACATACAAGTAATACAATATATACAATTTAGTGCTTAGATAAACTTAGATAGAAATAGATGTAGGTTTTGAAGACCCCTGTCCCAATCAAACAAATTTTATTAGTCTGGTCCAAATGAAAAATGTCACCTACATGTACATCTACACTGGGCCAAACAGAAAATAGGTCAGTTGATGCAGAATGTTTACTTAAATTTTCAAATCAATCTAGAGAAAAGTTTGTTTCACAAGATTTAAACATAACTCATGCACATGTCATAAAAAATGATAGACTGAGCCATATTAAAAAATGTCAGGCACATAATACCCCGTACATAAGGTGTTTAAAGTTTCAAGTCAGTATCTTGAAAAATGTAGCAGTACTTTGTGCCACAATATGTTAAAAAATTCTGCAAATATACAAAACCCATGTTCCTCCCTCCAAGATCCAGCACACAGCAACCGTCTGAACATAGTAAGTTCTGCTATATAGGCCTTAATGGTGATAATTGACAGAAGTGACTGCCATAGTGTGAACATGTATCATGTACAAAATTTGTGTTCCAACTTTCAGTTCACAGCAACCTAGTTTTTTGTAGCACCTCCTTATTAAAAATTTCTGGAGGCAAGGGTTGCAGAGCCTTTCAGTCTTCAATTAATTTCATTTATAGTATTAGAACTTTTATTATAATCCACAATTATAAAGAAAAAGCTTCATAACAGAAAAAATTGTAAACTAAATCTTAAAATAGAACTTTTTTTCCCCTTCAAAATGACTTTTCCCTGACTTTTCACTGACTTTTTAGGATTTTTATTTTTCACTGACCACTTTCCAAAATTCCCTGACAATTCCCTGACCTTGAAAAAAAATCAAATTTCCCTGACTTTTCAAGTCCGCTGGCAACCCTGAAATACCATTTTGTGAGGATGGCAACGAATTTGTGACACTGTATCAAACTCAGCAACACAAGAACTTCATGATTCGGTTACTGTCTATCGTGACATATTAGAAACTGTTTCTGAAATGTTTTCAAAAAATCTTATTTAATAATATTAACAGTGTAACCCGTGATTACCAAAGAGGGGTTTTACATACCACACATGGCACAAAACTTTCAAAATCCAGGATACACATGTTTGTATCAGTCAATCGTTATCTGGAACGATAGTGTAATGGGAAAGTGCAATAAATGTACGAGTATAAGTGTGTTGCAGGTATATTAGTATTGTAGTAAGAAACAAGCAACATACATCCTACGTAAACTCAAATCAGTTAACAATTACTCTGACTAAATGCAGGGCCCAAGATCATAAATCAAGTTTTGAGATCAATCTCAAATCTCAAGGATCTGATTGTCTGATATGGCGACTGGTCGCCATTTCAGCCAATCAGATGCTTGAGATTTGAGACTGATCTCCAGATTTAGATTTATGATCTTGGGCACAGGTCTCAAATAAATCATGTTGAGAAGCGATTAAAAGATATTTAGTTAAACACACTCACTAGCATTTCCGAAAGCTTACTAAGTAATACAAAAATATCCTACCCTAGTGAACTCTAATAAAAGCAAATGGTTCAGTAAAGTAAGCAAATTTTCTTTTCATTTAAATCAATCCACAGAAAATGACTTCGTAACTACTTAAATAAATAATAAAAGAGCTAATTTTATAAACCAACAGTCAGATTTCCTTTCTTCATTTTGGTGTTGTAAGGATGTGTTATCTTAGTTTGGCTTTTCCTTATATGCATGGTTCACTTTTTTCTTTCGACGTAGTTAATCACATCTTAACAGTGTGATTTCAAAGTTATACCGCACTGTCGCATTCTATAAACCTTATGGGGAACCTAGACATAGCCTATTTATCACACGATGTTTCCAGAACTTGTTAAATGTATAATTCTTTAATGTCTCCTACAACCATCTTAGAGCATGTGCTTCTTTAACTTATTTAAGGGCTTACCACACTCATCCCCAGCACGTTCATCGATAAAAAGAAAAATATCGAAAGCTCCATAACGGCGAAACGCTGTCCAACGAAACTTTGCACAAATGAGTTTTACTCATGTATCTTTATTTTGCATACTGATATTTCTTTTTATCGATGAATGTGCTGGGGAGGAGTGTGGTAAGCCCTTCAGGACTACATGTAATCTTTACCTAATTTAACAAGGTACATGTGCCAATTTTGTAGTTGTAATGACTTACAAGTTTTAGGTATCTGACTCAACTAACCTTAAAGCATCCACATGAATCAACACTTAATTAGGTATGTGTCTCATTACTGAGACTCAGTGAGTTTATTATTATTTACATAAAATTCTATTTCCTTATTCAGTGTGTCTCGTTGAATTAAACGTGAACGTTCAATTTACAAGTTAAATACATGTTATAAATATGCGTTTCTCTCGTTACTAGAGTAAAAAACAAAATAGATGAAAAAGGAACTTTGAAAACAACCGAACACCGCACCTAGAAAGTAAAAATACTCCTCTTCAAAACCGCAATTCTATAAACGTGTTTAATGACGTAAAAAATGCTCCGTGATTACGAACTTTGCATGCAAGAAGATAATGTCAAGTTAAGGTGATATCATTTGTCACAATATACTGTTAAAGTTGGGGGGGGGGTGTGGAGACCTATTTTCATAAAATTCATGTTATTTAATAATTATAAATCTTCTTATTACTTCAGATAGCAATTATAAGGCATATAAATGTTACAGGTCAATCAGGAATTATAAAAAATTAGAAATACGAAACAATTTCTCTCACTGAGTGTAGCCTTATTGCCGGGAGTCCAAACTTCCAAAATATCCACTATAGTATTAAACTACAGTCACAGAAATTTTGTCTATATCAAGGTTAACAATGTCTTAGAATTTAGTTCAATAAACTGTACTAGAACAATAGCAAAACATGTTTCTCCCAGTGACTACAAAGGGAAAATTTGACATTCATGTTTTCATTGTTTATAACTATTGTTCTAGTAAAGTTTATCGAACTAAATTCTAAGACATTGTTAACCTTGATATAGACAACCTCCCTGTGACTGTAGTTTAATACTTTGGTGGATAATTTGGAAGTTTGGACTCCCGGCAATAAGGCTACACTCAGTGAGAGAAATTGTTTCATATTTATAATTTTTTATAATTCCTGATTGACCTGTAACATTTATATGCCCTATAATTGATATTTGCAGTAAAAAGAAGATTTATAATTATTAAATAACATGAATTTTATGAAAATAGGTCACCACACTCCCCCCAACTTTAACAGAATATTGTGACAAATGATACCACCTTAAGTAACATCACGCTTAACGAGCAAAAACGCGATAAAGTGTCTTTGTTATTTAAAGTTGAATGTTGGTTGGTTACATACGCATGTGTGTTTTTATAGCCCTATACATGTTGGATCGATTGATAAAAGATTTTTATTTAACTCTGACTCATCCGATAAGGGGTATATACATGAATGTTCTAAATGGCCCATAACTATTTATACCATGTATGTTCGCTATGATTAACCTTTGAGAGGTAAAAAGTGAGTTAGCCGTTGTTTTCTATAACACTTAAGTAATCTTTGAGGCCCTGAGCATACCACTTCACAAGATAGGAGATCGAGTTATTTGCATTTTTCCCGAATCCCAAATCAAAATGACAGAAGGCAACTTAAGGCAGAGATTCCTAACGGAAAACTTTAGGAACGTGCAATCATATAAACGCCCTATTCATAAATACCGACATACATCAACCATTTAATGCTATTTATCGGCAGTGTTATCAAAGATTATTTTTATAAGTCAAAATCAAAAAGTTTCTCGGCTGTATTAGTCTGAGAAAACATGATTGTTATCGATTATTTAAAAAAAGTAAACGATTCTTACCAATAAACGTTATTTACGTTAAGCCTATATTTTTCACAGTTATCTCCCTTTTAAACCATACTGTTATTATAATTTGTCACGTGCTTTATATTAAAAACTATGGAATGCATATCAACATCTTGAATCAACTTTTTATAACTATTTGTCATCATTCAATGGAGTCGAACATGTCATGAAATGTCTAATATTAAATTGACTTCAAATCATCATCTAGATCTGTAATTTACCAACAAAGTCAATGTTTTGATATATAGTCACTATTGTCCTCTACTAAGATGTCAAATATCTTTGTGAAGATATATGAAATAAGATAAGTATTGATGTTTGTTTTAATTTTGCTAAATAAGTTGTCGATATAGTAAAAAAAAGTGAAATATGCATAATATCAGGAATCGCCACACTCAGAAAACACAGCTTCCCCACGCAGCGAAAAAGAAGAGAAGAAGAGAGAGCACGAGTTCATAAGTATGTCATATTCATATGGGGCACGTCACGGGAAAAGGTACCTTCGGTCATTTTTAGTTATATTTTAGTTTTTACTAAATTTAGAAAGAATTTACAACTATAAATCAATTTCTTATAACTAAAATGTGATTTGAATACACATTTTGACAAAAAAAATGGTATTTTTACCGCGAAATGCTTAATAAATAATGTCGTCTGCTCAAATTTATGACGTCATTTCAACGATTGACGTCAACTGTCCGAAGGTACCTTTTCCCGTGACGCGCCCCATATAAGAAACCACAATCAATTAACGAAAATGAGAACCATTGGGGTTACCGCCTTGGAAGTCATATTTACTTACTAAGTGTATTTCTTAGAAATATTGTAGTAACAATAACAAAAATCTTCAAATCATAAAAGCATTTTTTTATTAACCTGTATGATAATTGCATATCACTCATTACACTAGTGTTTATTGTAAGTATCATGCGGTTATGCGATATCTAATGTATTTTGCTGATTACAAATCCGCCTTTGTCATAAGAAATGCATAAAATTATGAAATTAAACATGTTTTGGGGTGAGAATGTAGGTTCTTAGCCAAGAACATAGTTCTCGATCTCAATGGCACAACTGAAAACATGCACGCAGGTATTTTGGAAGCAAATGTTACTGGCGCACACCGTTAAGATTGTTACGAAACGAGTGCCGTGTCATCAAACACTTATGACGCTTTCTTATCGTAGGAGCAGTGTAAGACCTCTTTCTGTCTTGTCTGTAGATATCTTCATAAAAGGCATCCTTGACTAGAAATAGATGAAAAGGGAACTTTGAAGACCCTCGACCACGACAATTATGAAAATATTGCAGGCTCGGTTGGATTAAGCCTGTTCATGGGCAGTAATGGATATGCGTTTTACTGCCCACGCCGCCTAGCCCCGGGTTGAGCGAAACACAATATTAACACCAATCAACAGTACGATTTTGATCCATCCCAAACGATGGTATGCATATTGCAGTGAACATGGAACCTTCAATGCGGTATTTTCAGATTAATACCATTCCATGTTTAGCGGCGTATGGTCCCCAGATAAAAGAATGAGTTTGCCCTAAACGAGAAAACAATGGGCGGAACTAAACAGAATAGAATTTTGAGAGGGGATCTTAGAATATAAATCCTGCATATCACAGACAACGCCACAGGCAAAATTTAAAAAGCAGGAAGTATATCCCTGTGGGTGATTGAACAATACCCAAATTTATAATGGCTGGGATATTGAAACCACCCTTCTTTAAACTGGCCGAAATATTAAAAACAAAAAGTAAATTTAGAAGTACTATTAACATAGTACATAAATATCGTGTTCGACGACCTTATTATTGTGCAATTAAATTATGTACATTTATCTCTAACAATAAATTAAATAAAGACATATTTCTGTGTTAATTTAAGACATCGTCATGAAAAAATATGCATGTCAGGAATGGCCACACCAAGAAAACACATCCTCCTCACACAGACAAAAAGTAGAAAGGAGAAGATAGCATGGTTATTCAATTATCAGTTTCAAATAGACACTACAAACATATAACAAAAGTAAGAATCCGAGGAGTTACCGGCACCCTGAATCGGTGCTAGGAAGAGCCAAGCTGAGATGCACGTCATCAATTTGTTACAAGAAGAAACATAAAAGGTTTAAATAGAACATCAATGTTTTTGATGGCAATACATATATATTCTATAAAGAGAAGTTTACTCGCAAGACGAGCAATCAAGCAGAAAACTGCATTCGGCTGAAGAAACAAACATTAGTCAAACCTGTGAGGATTATAAAGCACCGATATGCATGAAAAAATTATCCCCACTCAATCATAAATTAATTCAAGCAAACATGTCGATTTGTATATTTTTTTGATCGGGTAATGATGAGATTGGCACCTTCGGTTTTCTTTCATGTGGTATTCTTATTTTATATTAGTAATGTTAACGCTCGTATAGTGCATATGTCTTGAGAGCTGTTTATTGTAGGTATGTGATACTTGGCAAAGTTGTAATACTTGTATTTTTGTAATCATGAGACTGGCACATTCGACGCACTTAACCAGTTATTCGGCTTTTAGTCTTCGCCATTTCCTTGGTAAACTACTTTTCTATATTCCATTTGTTGATCTTTTGTAATATTCTCAGTCTGTACATTAATACTGCTTTATATGCTTAAATAGTGTAAATGTATGGTGATACTTGACACGCTTGATTTGGTTGGATTGTGTTCTCTTGTCAATAAAGTTGTAATAAAAGACCTTTTAAAACAGTGTCTCTGTCTCCCCGTACATTCTATCAATGCTGTTATCAGTTACGTTCTTTGAGGGTTGTTGAGCACGATACTTATGTACTATGTCAATAATACTTCTAAAATTGTCTTTGTTTAAATATTTCGGCGAGTTTATAGATGGGTGGTTTCAATATCCCATCCTATACAGGTTCGAATATTGTTCAATCATCCTTAGAATATACTTCCTGCTTTTTAAATTTTGCCTTTGGCATTGTCTGTATTGTGCAAGATTTATATTTCACGATCCCCTGACAAAATTCTATTCTGTTTAGTTCCGCCGATTTTTTTCTCGTTTAGGGCCAACCCATTCTTTTACCTGGGGACCATACGCCGCTGAACATAGAATGGTATTAATCTGAAAATACCTGTTTTAAGGTTCCATGTTCACCGCCATATGCATAACATCGTTTAGGATGGACCAAAATTGTACTGTTTATTGGTGTAAATATTGAGTTGCGCTCAACCCGGGGCTAGGCTGCGACGGCAGTAATATGGATTTCCATTACTGCCCATGAACAGGCTCAATCAAACCGAACCTGCAATATTGTCATATTTGTCGTGTTCGTCGGCTTTCAAAGTTCCCTTTTCATCTATTGTGAATACAGTCACGAATCTAGTTACAATAGTAGTAGTTCGCGATTTAAACCCTTTTTTATTCGTTCGTATCTTGTCGAATAAAATTTAATTGATCAAATGTAAAATCATTTAGAAGCAGATAAATGGTTCTTTGAAAGGCAACAAACACATCAAACAATCAATATTTCGCATGCTAGATACGTTGATTGGCAGCAATAGACCTGGGTAAAGCCCAAATTAATATTTACAAATTCTTATTTATATGTTTTGTTCTCAAAGGGCGTATTGATAGCAACACTTAACAAATGAATGATGAAATGTTTTACAACCGCCACAAGGCACAATCACCAAGATTACAAAATGCCAAAACCAGGTTAAAAACTCAAACATTTTAAAGTATGACAAAACCTCTTCTATGAAATATTTCTTAGAACTTTAATCAATAGTATTTTCTGTTTTGATTTGTATACATACCAAATATGGCTTCAAAATATGTCATGCATTCGTTTATAAACGATGTTTTTGTTTTCCTCTTTATAAAACAAACACACCCATGAAACCTTGAGAAATTACAGCCTTGAACATCAACGGCCAATCGTTTAACAGATCGTCCTAATATCCTAACATGGATCAATTAGAGTAGCCGTTTTGGCGTGCTTACAATTACTGGTAACAGAAGCCCGAAGTGATGTATTAAACATGAAGTAGAACCCGTTAGATAATGTAGAAGTAAGAAAATCCGTTCATCGTTTATACTTTATTGGATATTTTTTTTACTGCGGAATAAGATCAGTAATTCTAAGCTGACTGATTATTTTGACAAGATAAGAGGAACATACGAACTTCTGTCCTAGATTAAGAAAAGTGTTTTTGACCGAGAAAGACGCAAGCAGACTGCAATCACGCGGTATATTCATGAAAAGCGAGGTGGCGCATTTAGCGTATTGAAAGTTTGTCAATTAAATGGTACATGTAACTGTAATACATGCAAAAGCAAACGATCGTCACGAAAGAAAGCTTTTACCCCGCGTGGTTGTTGTCGTTGTTAAAATATTTTTGCTACTGGTAAAGAACATCGTCGATAATTTGACAGTCACGTGACATCGATAAGTAGACAGTCACGTGACATCGATACGTTGACAGTCACGTGATATCGATCGATAATTTGACAGTCACGTGACATCGATTATTTGTCAGTCGCGTGACAAACTAGTGAATTTAGAGATGTGTATGTTAGCGAAAAAAAAGCTTTACAGTATGACAGTCATTTTGACAAGAATTGATCAGATGTAAAATAACGAATTTGCCAGTATCTGATTAAATAAATCTCTTATAAACAGAGTATCACGTTACGGTTTACTTATACATATTCAATTATAGTCTGGTTGATAAGTCTCACACTTCTCACGGGGATGTTTAAAAAATACTTATGACAAGCTTCCTTAATGAAGTAATTTTTAACCAAACATACATAAGCAGGTGCGGAAACTCTTAATTATCAATATTTAAAAACCCGTAAAAACCTTTAAACCTCCTAGTTGCATACATGTTAATACAACGAGATGTACAGCTCATTGCTAAAGCGATAACCTAATTGTTAGTACCCAACTTAAGTTGTTTTTTATATGTCTAGAATAGTTTATAAATGCTTTTGGTATTTAACTTTTTGATTGTATTGCTTGCTGTTCAAGGTTAAAGTTGTTAGGTCTTTAGTCTTGCATATAGCTTTCCTTAACCACGTTCACTTTGGTGATGTACAAGACAATTGCTACGGTTTCACAAAATCACTTGTTTTAACCTTTTCGTGATTTGCATTAAACCCCCAGCCCTAAAGTTAAGTAGGAATCTACTATTGAAAAATCATATTTGTCTATACAGACTCCAATATATAAACTCTCTAACGGAACACAAAAGGTCCGATCGAATTCTTTCTTATAGACGGGATTTCCAATTGTATTGTTAAATTATAGTTAACGAAATTTAAGAAGCCAAATATAATGGAGCTATATTTAGACCACTACATGCGCGATCTCGATTTCTGTGACGTTTCGGAAATCCTACTTTCGCTTTTAGTCCCGCGGACCAAATTTATTTTAGTAAATAAAAATTTTATTAGCCCAAACTAACGCTGCAAATTTGTTCCTATAGTTCCAAATACATGTAATATTTCATACAAGAGCGGGTTAAATTGAAGTAATGCCGCTTTAAAATTTGCATGATGTAAGACATATTATAATTTTTTTACAAATATGATATTGAATAGAAACATTATGGTGATTTGTAAAGTTTCATTGGGCCTTTTTCGGGGACATATTTCGGGGACATATCTTTACTGCAATCAAAAGCTGACAAAATATCATTTTTTTAATTTAAAACTGCGCTGCAACTTAATAAATAAAGCAATTTAATGCATACTGTTTTAAGTAATCAACATGTTTGTGCAAGAAAAAATACATACTGCTTTAAATAATCAACATGTTTGTGCAAGAAGAAATCTTTCTTCTAGAAAAACGAGTTCAGCTTTTTTGGAATTTTTTTTACATTTTCCTGATTTGAAAAATATTTTTACGTGTTTTAAACAAGAATGTTGACTTATATATTTTTCTTGATTTATTGTGAAAGAAATGTCTTTGAAAAAAAATTTGGGTAAACGAATTCAAATGGTAAAAAGTTGGATTTTTTTTTAATTTCAAAGAAAAAGGTATTATTCTAACTTAACATTCATTTTCCTTGTATCTTTTATTTTCGCAAAATTCGTCTAACATATTTTATTTTCTTGTATTAAGAATGAAATGCAGAGTTTTATTTCGTGTTATTGTGATTTCAAGATGTTTTGCATAACCGATTATTTATTTTCCATGCGGTATATGAGTCAAAATTAAAAGCTCAATACAATTTTAACAAGCCTGGTGCCATACTTTTTTTTTCATATTAATTTTTTATTTTTTAACTGATTTTCCATCAACGCTAAAATCAAAATCTAGTGGTAGGGAAAAAAGACAAAACAAATCATCACGACCAATAGTTACATCAATTGCGATAAAAAGACAAAATATTTAGAACAGATTAGTTTTCTAGAGCAGCTATGGGTTTATTTATGATTTAAATTCCTTATCTTCTTTAACTAAATACGCGTAACTTCCAACTCAGTTAAAGAAGATTTTCTTGGAATAAATTCCCCTGATTAAGAACATCCTTCGGGGGAAATTCATGGAATTCAAATCTTCTTAGGCTGGGACACGAAAATTTTGTTTCATGTTTCTCTACTTTATTTTTTTTCTCAATTTTTTGTCGCCTTTGGCCTTGTTCAAGAAATATAGAATATTTCCTGAAAGAGTCTAGAGGCTGACACTCTGAGTAACTTGGATTAAAAAGAAAAAAAATGTTTTATTGACGACTATCCCTGATAGGATGTTAATACAATGTTACATTAATTTTATCAGATAATTAATGAAACAAGCGAAAGGAAATGGGAAGGGAATGCTTCAGACATTATATATTTTCAAATCGTTAGCTGCCTGTGACGGTTTAGCTGCAAACCTGATGTTTACATGCCGAGCTTGTATTATAATAATGCGGCTCTGATGCCATCAGTATCTCTACCTTTTTATGGTATTTAAGATAAAAACAATATGTTTGCAGCATGATATGTATAACTTCATAGATTTGTAAATACATTCATTGTATGAACGTTATTCCCACGGGCGGGGGAGAAAAAGCAAACATACATGTGTTAATAAACAAGTAATACATGTACAAAAGAAAAAATAATTTGCCTTATATGCATTTCCATTACAGCCCATGAACAAGCTCAAACAAACCGAGCCTGCAGTAAATTCATAATATTTTGTTGAGTTTGGTGGCTTTAAAAAAATCCGTTTTCATCTACATAAATAAATATAATATGAGTAGTATTGCTATTCATGGTTATTGTTGTGTTTAACTGTTCTTCTGCAGAGTTTTATTTGCAGCTTAATTAATTGAACTTGAAATGCTTAGATTTTTGGCAAGAAATACTGTGATATAGTGATTTTTCTGGTTCAAGAAAGAAATATTTATCAGATACTATGTAGGATGATGCGAAAATATAAATTGTGTAAATGAAACTCTAAATTATTTAAAGTTATAACGTGTCAGTTTTCTTTTACTGTTGAATATATGATTTGACTTGATGTTCGCTCGAGAGGATATGCAGTAATGACTAGCCGAAAATATGTCAACAGAGAGCTTTTAAAATTAAGATAGGTTGGTAAATCTGAAAATCTAACCCGACATGAATGGATGTGCGTGTTAAATAGCAGACTTTAAAGAGTTAAAGAGTCCTAAAGAGTTAGACAAAGTTAGACAAACAATATTCCAGACAACACATTTTGATCTGAGACATCTCTAGTAAATTATGTGTTATTTTATTGTAGGTTTTATCAGGGATATTTATATAAGTTTCAAAGCTGATTGTTTTAAGATTTGTTAGGTTTATAGGTTGTTCCTTTATTAACATGCAGCAAAAGCAAACATCTACGAACACGGGTGAATGATAATAGTGAATTCAAAACAACTCTTACAATCATTAATATAACATCAAAGTAATCGCTGGAAGCAGTTTTCCATGCCACCATGTTGTCCTTAGAATGAACAAAGTCAAGCCTTAAAAAACCTACTCTATATATGGACTTGTATTAATCTTTAAGAAAGGTGTTTCATGTTAAACACGATTTAATTAAATTTTTACACCTATGTGCGGAAATTCATGAAGAGCGTTTCAATGGGTGTTTTAATTTCTTGTCTATGAACTCTATTGTTTCAACTGGCGATACAATAGACATGCGCGCTTTCAATTTTTGCCTTTGTTTTGGATGTAGGGTGTTTGTATATTTTTTTTGTTGGTGTTTTAAAGTAACTATTATTCAAAAATGCATTGACCAAACTTGCTATTGACTGTGTAGTTACATATAATATTATGTACTTCTGTAATTATTGATAATAATAGTTACATTGTACAAGTACCTACAAGCACTTTACTCGCCGTAAGAAATTGAGTATACGATAAACAAATATTTATTCGCGATCGAATATTCTTATACTATTCTCGAATGTCACTGGTGCGCGAATATTAATACATACATTTGTATGAGAACTATGAAAACAAATGTTCAGAAATAAGAACATCGCGAACATAAATATTCGTGAATACGTCCGACATTGCCATAACCCAAAGATTTGTATACGTGAATATTAATAGGTTTTCAGTATCCGTTAATTTTTCGCCGATGGGCTTATGTATTTTCTTGTATTTTGCTTTTGTCAATTCTTCTTTGTCTTATTCGGACTCACGTAAGCAGGATTACGTTTGTCTGGGCTATTGTCACATGGCTAATTACTCTAGGATAATGTTAGTGCTTTCCATCTATTTGTAGCAGAGCTATTGGGAATCAGACTAACAAACAGAAGTTTCAATAGCCTTACTTCACGCTCATGCTGTCTTAGTGACTGATTCTTAACCTTACTTTTCACAATGTGCTGTCTTACATGGTGTTTGCATGATCACACAACGTTTAAATTAATATCAGAAAAAAGCAACATTCAGAGAAAAAAATGATCTTCCATATACACTCAAAGGTTAGAGGTGCCGCATAATTGTACAACTTGACCAATCTTCAAAGTAATACATTACAAAAAAAAAACAACAACACGAAAACATGCGATTTTACTTCCGACAATTGACGTCAATTCTTGAAATGACGTTATAAAGTTGAACAGACGCCATTACTTCTTATGCATTTCGGGTTAAAAATGCCATTATGTTGACAAAATGTGAAAGAATTCTCTAATACATTATTTGAATAGAAAGGCAAATTCTATTCGAAAATAATAACAACAAATATGTCAAAAATATGACCGAAGACACCTTTTCAACACATATGTCAAAATATGACCGAAGACACCTTTGTTTTCAAGACATATGTCAAAATATGACCGAAGACACCTTTTCAACACTTATGTCAAAATATGACCGAAGACACCTTTTCAACACATATGTCAAAATATGACCGAAGACACCTTTTCAACACATATGTCAAAATATGACAGAAGATACCTTTTCAACACATATGTCAAAATATGACCGAAGACACCTTTTCAACACATATGTCAAAATATGACCGAAGACACTTTTTCAACACATATGTCAAAATATGACCGAAGACACCTTAGTTTTCAACACATATGTCAAAATATGACCGAAGACACCTTTTCAACACATATGTCAAATTATGACCGAAGATACCAAAACACAGAATGTTCGATATTGTCCAGGATACGCTAAAATAATTGCTGATTCGAAGGAAAGCATATCACAACTGTCCCTCCATTTCAATAACTAATCTTGCAGTACCATCCTTTTTCTTTGGATGTGTTTGTTTTCGGTTCTTTTAGATATTATTTGAAAGAATCGACGAGTAATTAATGTGAAATGTGATTTTTGTAAGTCTTAATAATTATAAAATGTTAAGGCATGATTATTCAGAATATTTAATCCATATTCACCGAAACATGCACACTGTCGTTCGAGATTGATCGTTATTGTACTGTTACATGTAACCGGTGTAAATATTAAGTTGCGTTAAATATGGGACTTAAAGGAGCGGTAAGTAAGTTAAACGTTTACCCATTACTTCCCGCGAACAGGCAGGTTAAAACCGATTTTGCAATTGTTTGAAACTTTTCGTGTTTGGTTGCTTTCAACGTTCGCTTTTCATCTATAAGAGCAGTAAACAACTTAAAGTCATATAATCTATTTTTCGATACTTTTGTCAAATAGTTCAAATGGAGTTTAGTATGAAAAAAAGACAGAACGACAATTCGAGAAACTCCAACAGTCCATATATGTGGCGTCATGTTGACAAGAGTTTAGGTCGATCTCCAAAAATAGACAAGAGAATGAAGGAACATTATTTATTACAAAACCTTTTATAGAGTATTTTAGAATGATTGATAATTGAAGTTCACATCGACAAACTTTTAAGGAAAGGCATTTAACGTCTTTCAAAATGGAAATTTGACCGATAACGACTAAGGAATTGAGCAAATCATGATTTTTAGATGTTGTGTCCATTGACAGAAAATAGAGATATGTAAATGCTGATTGTTGACACTGAAAAGAAATTCTCAAAATTCGATAAGTCATTTTAGAAACCACAGCGGTGCGGCGCGGGAATATCTGTCCGAGAAATTGAAGTTTTTCTTTGAATTAGCGTCGTAAAGTTCAACAGACGACATTGCTTATTATGAAATTAGTGTGCATTTTGCGGTTTAATTGATAAACTGTTGACAAAATAAGTAACAAAAGGAGAAATAATTAGATGAATAAAATTATGAGGTCTAGACTTTCCAAATAAAGTATATTCTAAAATGTTAAAATATATCACCCAAAACACATATCGTAGTGACCTGCCCCAATAGACATTTCAAAAATTAAACAAAAAGGAACATTTGGACCTCCGCATTTGAACGACCACATGTGAACTGAATTAGTCTGTAAGCATTTAATAAACAGAATTATAATCCTTATAAGTATTTTACTGTTTCAATGTTAATTGTTATTGGTGTCTCTTTTGAAACTGATCATTTTATTAACCATGCTCTCTCCCTCTCTTCTTCTTGACTGTGTGGGGAGGCTGTTTTTTCTGAATGTGGCGATTCATGATATGCATATTTCACCTTTTTATATATTTAACAATACCTTAGCATTGTCTTTCTATTTAATGAAGAATACTGTCTGCTTCTTCTGCTTCGAAGTAAAAAAGTGAAACATGGATATCAAGAATCGCCACACTTACAAAACACAGCCTCCCAACACAGCGGAAAAGAAGAGCATGTTTGTTATAATATGTCAATTAAAACAAGACGCCACAAACAACTAACGAAAAAAGAACCCTTGGGATAACCGCCTTGGAACGGTATGTAGCAAAACAAATTGCCACTGGGGGTTTAAACCGGGTTCTAGAGTGCACCAACCGCACACTTGCCTCAGCAGGTTCTCATTTCACAAAACAAGTACAAGTTGTCTTGGTGAAATAACTCCATCCCACCCATCAGCTCAACAACGTTGCATGCACAAGCACACAAACATATATAACATAAGATGATATTAGCATTGAAAAGCCAAAAGTAAAGATAATTTCTCGTGCTTTTTAAACTACCAAGCTCAAGCAGCTCAGCCTTTATTAACAAAAATTAGAAAGAAATAAAGAACATAAGTTTATCAAACGAACAATATCAAAAATGAGCGACCAGAATAAACGAAAACAAAATAGAGATGCTGATTGTGTACACGCTTGGAAAGGTCTTGGAAAGGTCTTGGCAAACAAACACCGTTTGGCACTTGGGAATGATTGCACCAACCTCCAACTTGCCCTGCTGGGTTTTGATATGAATAAACAAGTGCAAGTTGCCTTGGTTAAACGATTCCTAAAATACTGTTTCATTGAAAACACAAAAGTGATAGCACTTTCAAGCGAAATTTGGTAGGAAGACAGTTATCTTACGGAGGTTATAGCACAAGGCGTTACACTGTGTCTGGAATAAAAAAAATCGTTCAAAATCTTCGAAAAAAATTACATTTAGATTGCTTCATAAAGCCTTTTATTACCACAATCAACATGTCCCCACAGAAGTTTAATACGGCGATCAACCTGAGCGGAGATTCGCCAAACAGGTTACAGTAGTGTGAACGTTTAAGGTAATACACCAAACACACGATACACGATATACGGACGCACGGTACACGATAGACGGACGCACGATACGCGATAGACGGGCGCACTATGCACGGCAGACGCACGATACACGATACTGCCGATTCATAAAATTTATATTTTATAAATAATACATACTCTTTACTTTCGAATTTTCGAATACTTGTTCTTTATCAAGAAAAATACAGAAATAATTGTGTTTAAGTAAAATCCATGTTGCAAGCGTATTGTTGTTTGATGTTTCCCAGGACGACGCCGCGTCATTTCCCGGACGCCTCACTTCCTTCGAGACGCGACGTCGTTTCCCGGAAAAAATCATCAACAATACCTACATAATATTATGAAAAAAGAGCTCAATACATATACATAAACCTTGCATAAACACACTCACACACATATTTACAACATTTGAAAATAATAATAATAACAATAATAAAAAAAAAAATAATAATAATTAAAAAAAAGAAGTCCATCCTAAATCTTATGTTATGATGCACCGTTAAATGTTCAATCGGATGAATTTATAAATTAAAGTCAGTGATGAAAGTTTATGTTAAGGCTGTTGAAATCCTAGGGATTAACTGGAAATGCTGTCTTAGGTCCTGGGTCTGGGATTACTGTATTCTTGTATATAATTCTCATTGTCTGTGTGGGGTGGTGAATTTCATTCTCTTACCAAGATCAGTACTACATGAATCTTCATCTTTGATATGGAGCGCCATCGGAAATTGAAATTTGAAAAAAAAAATAAATTGCAACATGGATTTTACTTAAACACAATTATTTCTGTATTTTTCTTGATAAAGAACAAGTGTTCGAAAATTCGAAAGTAAAGAGTGTGTATTATTTATAAAATATATAACTGACTTCCCTTTTGGAAGATTTTATGTAATTGTCATAAAATTTATGTACAAGATTTCTAAAAATTTGAAAATGCTATCAAAATATAAGATAAATGGTTGAAATTAAATCACATAAATTTGCATAAGCAAGTAACTTATCCACGTTGCATGATAAAATTAAAAAGGCTTGATGCACTATAACGATAAACGGACGCACGATGAACGTTAGACGGACGCACGATACACGTTCGACGGACGCACCATTCACGATAGACGGACGCACGATAGACGCAAATTTTGTAACATTAAACGTTCACAATACTGTACGCATTACACCATTATTTCGTAGTTTTTCATATCAGCCTATTCATGTTTTTATGTGTGTGTGCTTTTTCATGCAACATTTCGTTAATTGTTTGTGTTGTCTTATTTGAATTTGAGTTACTTATATAAAACAAATGCTCTCTTTTCTTCTCTTCCTTTTCGTTGCATGAGAAGGCTGTGTTTTGTGAGTGTGTCGATTCCTGATATGCATATTTCAATATTTGAGACGATCGGAATTGACTTAAGATATTCATACGGCCTCGTATATTTTTCTATTTGCTGATCTGGCTGTTAAGCCTGTCTCACACAGAACACGGTTGCGCACACGGTTCCAATACGGTATACTCGGTTATACACGGGTTGACTGGTACGAGTATTGAGCTCCAACCGTGCCAGAGGAACGATTTAAACTCGAATGATGCACGAGTATGTACGAACAAAGCGCGGATATACTCGGTCAAGCAAGGTTTGTCACGGTTTGAACACGATTTGCAAACGATTATCATATGATTGTTGTACGGTTCCAACTAGGTCTGTTACGGCCTAGTACGATTAAACACGACTTTTATCCGATTAACTGGACATTTACACGGTTTACATACGGTCCCACCAACTTTTGTTATACACGATTTATATATGATATTGACACGGTTGAGCTCACTCGTGGAGTGGACTTCATGTGCGGTTGTATGTAAGGTCTCGTATGGTCTCACACGGTCTTTCACGGTCTTATGCGATCGCTAATACGATCATACACGGACATGGCACCCGTGCCAGGTTTTTAAAAGTTTTAAAAATCATACACGGCTTTCACGGATACACTCGAATGGCCCGAGTGTAACTCGGATAAGGCCACGGTAGGTTCGGTTGTATGTACGGTTTACACGGGTGGCCAACCGTATAAGCCGTGTGTTCTGTGTGAGACAGGCTTAAGTTTTAATTTCACTGATACTGATGTCAATCAATTGAATAATCACAACAAGTATATTTATTCAAGAAGAATCTAAGCACAAAAAAGTGTACGCTATGATGACTGGCAGAGATAAAAGACATGTTCAATTCATGAAAGGCTATCTAATAATGACTTGAGTAGGCGGCTTCATGAATGGATATGCTCCAAGAGTTTCTTTAAATTATTAAATTATTTATATAATGTTTTGCTCGCCTATTTACCAATGAGTGAGTCCCCATATATAAGTAGGTCAGACAATTAGCACTCAGTATATAGTATTCGGTAATTCGGTAATCGGATTTTATTTAAACATATGAAAATGAAAGACAAATATGAAAATATTGCAGGCTTGGTTTTATTTAACCTGTAATTGGAAGTAATGGATATGCGTATCACGGTCGAAACCGCCTAGCCCCGAGTTGACCACAATTTAGTATTTACACCAGTTAAATGTACAATTTTTATCAACATAACAAAGAAACATCTAGCTTAAAAATAATTATTACCATTCATTTTATTTTAAAATGGACACAAGTGAATGGTAGATCGTCTCTTTTTAAAATCTAAGTAATAAACAAGAGCTTTTCATTTTTGTTTGGTAGTTTTAAGTAAAACTATTACGTTTTTTTCTGTTATTTTAGTAGATGCTACATAATGTTTTATATTTATTTTGTAATGCGGTAAAAAATTTATGGTCAAACGAAATGATTAACCAATGAAAGAGTATTAATTACTTTGTAAAGAATAATAGAAACTTCAGAATATACCAAAACAACTTATTATTCAATTATAAAATTACAGCGGCGCGGTGTCAAGAGCTGAGTACAGATTTCCGGTATATGGTCTGCGGTTATTTATTATTTCAATTCTAACACAAATTACGTATGTTTACTTGCTTTCTAAAGCTTTGAAAAACCGATACTACTTTGCCGATTATGATCTTCAAGCGGTTTATGACGTCAAAATATATAAGTGACGTCAAGAAATGAATACAGGCTCGTAGCAGTTATATATCGTAGATATATCCTCCCTCGGGTACATTCGACTACAGACCGCATACTTTATGAATCTATGATAGTTCTTAACAAATATTGTAATAACTAACACATCAAAGAGTAGGACCATTGCTACCTTTTCCCGTGAAGTGCCCCGTATAGTAATACAGTCTCCATTTACGTGAAGATGAGCAAACTGGCATGTGATAAGCAATTTGAAAGTTTTAATTTTTGCATAGTATTACCCCTAGATTTTGTCTGAAACATAACTGAAAATAAACTTAAGGTAGAGTATGCCTAAAAAATTCCCGCGTTTTTTGGCCGATTTCGGATTATTACGTCACACAACTTTCGGTTTATAAATTTTATTATTTTTTTACTCTGTTTAGTTAAACTATTTGAAAAGGCATTCTACGTAATGGAAATTCAATAATATAAAGAAATTTTCACCTCTTTTTAAGAAATAGAACGTTTTTACAAGAAATGTGATTATTGACGGATGGTACCGAATAGTTTACGTCATTACGGAAATTGTACGGAAATTGCCGAAATCGGCCAAAAAACGCGGGAATTTTTTAGACATCCTCTACCTTAAGGTTCTCATGATATAGGTCATACAACAAGTTTTCGAGACATACAATAAATTATTATCATTTGTCTGTCTTTTTCTGTCTTGCGACTTCAGATAATCCCACGAGTAAACATGTAAGCGATACGCAGATATTATATAATTTATTAAAAACGTCCGGGATCGTAGAAATGGACCAGGTGAGCTCATGGCCGGAATTTCAGGGCGCTACACAGTCGGTAACCCAAGAATTTTGAGGTCGGTCTTTTCTCTACATGGCGAAATAAGCACGATTTCAGACGTATATGTGGAATAACCAGATATCTTTGAAATTTCCAGAGTTTGAATATGGACCAGAAGAGCTCATGGCCGGAATTTCAGGGCTCTACACTGTCGAGAACCCGATAATCTAGAGGTCGGTCTTCATGCTTCATAGCTAAATAAGCTCGAGTATAGAGATACGTATATTTTACGCATGTGATCAGGCTTTTGGTATGCGATGGTGCCTCCACATATAAAATTACCTAACTAGCATAAGCAATGTGTGTTAAAACGCGATGAGATGCTACATCATTTTGTATAACATTTAAGAGGTTTATAAAAAGATAATAAAAACTAATCATGAGCTATATTATTTTGTAAATACAATGATATTCAACTTATTTTGGATGAGTCGATAGTCAATATAATCAAGAATGATTCTAATGGGAGAGAAGGATATTTAATTTTTTTCTGTGCCCAAGGTTATAAAACTGAGCCTGGAAACCAGTCTCAAATCTCAAGGATCTGATTGGCTGAAATGGCGACTGGTCGCCATTTCAGCAAATCAGATGCTTGAGATTTGAGACTGGTTTCCAATCTCAGTTTTATAACCTTCAACCCAGGTGTTCAGTACAGTAACTCATAAATAACGCATTGCGATTTCACAATATGAAAGTTTCAGCTGATGCATTTATATAAGTATAATGCATGAGTGTCAGGTGAAGATGGAAAAATCTTTCACCGAGGGTTAACTGTTTTGCGGGAACGAGGCTCTGCAGAGTTCCAGCCAAAACAGTTCACCCGAGGTGACAGATATTTCTATCTTTACCGAATGTCTCATACAAGATACTTTTTCTTGCATACCTTTTATTATTTATAACATTTCTGTGTAAGTACACAAACTTATTTATTTTCGTTATGCTGAAATATTGACGTTAAAGCAAACTTTTTTATGAATGACGTCACTAACTTGAATATATTACGTCAGATACTTGAAGACGTGACGTCATTCACGTGATTCATTCTACATGGGGGTGTAGGATCGAAATTTCCTAAACGGGTGAAAACACCGGATGACCTGATCTGGTATGCAAGAATTTGCCTGTCAAGAGACTGTAGAGATATCGTTAACCTATCACAATGTATACGGTAGCCTTGTTGAAATAGAAAACCTGATTGTGCACCAACGTAAGGAAAAAGCAATAAAATAAACTAGAAAGCCTGATTTCTCACAAAAAGGCCAATAAAAATGGAAATAAATAAGTTTGCGCACCATAAAAATAAAACACAACCACTATAAAATAGAAAACATGGTTGCACAACAATGAGTAATGAAACATCATTAGAATTTGAAATAAAAACAATGGTCTATTTCACTGAAATTAGTAAATAACACTTGAATAGCAACATGATTGCGCACCAAAGTTAAGAAACGTCAATTAAAATTGGAAAACGAAATGGTGGTTGCGCTCTAAAAAGGAAAAACATAATAATGTAGAAAAGAAATCATGATTAGATAACAAAGTTAAAAATTTAAGGTGAAATATGCATAACACAGTCAAAAAAAGAAAAGAGAGAGAGCATGGTTAATAATATGATAAGTTTTAAAAAAAGACACCACAAAACATTTACAAAAATAAGAACCAGAGGGGTTACCACCTTGAAACGGTCAGTGGCAAAACAAATTGCCACTAAGGCCGTAAGAGTTTAAACCAGGTCGTAGGGTGCACCAGCCTCTCACTTGCCCCAACATGTTCTCATATCAACACACAAGTACAAGTTGTCATGGTGAAATATCTCCAACCCACCCAGCAGCTCAACAATGATGCATGCAAAATCACACAAACATATAAAACATAAGAAGCTGATAGCAATGCAAAGCCAAAGGGGCGGGTACTCCAAGTTAGAAACAGAATTTATGGTCGCGCATAAAAGTAAGGAAAAACCACTGCAATTATTAATAGAAAACATGATTGCGTATCAAAGTAAGAAAACACTTCTAAAACAGAAATAGAAATTATGGCTGTGCAGCAAAGTAAGGAAACACTACTAATAATATAAAAAGATAATATTGTTTTGCACCGAAGTAGGGCAACACTACAGAAAATATAACTTAAAACATGGTTGTGCATTAAAGAGAGGAAACACTTCTGAAACTAGAAATAAAAATATCGCTGCTGTACACCAAAGGAATGAAATAATACTGAGATTAGAAAAAAATATTGTTGTGCGCCAAAGTCAGGAAATACCACTTCAACAGAAACAGGGAACAACGGTTGCTCACCAATTTGAAAGCTAGGAACTACCTATAAAAGGAAAAATAAGAAAACATAAATGCCCAATTAGTAGAAAACACACTAGAAATGTAAAGAAGAAAACATGAATCATTGAGCACCAAATGAAAAAAAAACTCCAACTAAAGTTAGAGTTAGCAAAAAAAAAAGTTGTCTGATTTCATTAAAAGTACCAATAGATTAATAGATTAATTTATTAATCAATACTTGAAAAATAGCGAATTCAACCCAGTTTTAGAATAATGTTTTACCACACAACCTAAGTATTAAGCTTAGAATAAGTTTAAAGTTGCAGAGTCTCAAATAAGTCTAATTAAGTTCGGCTATTTTGATTATCTGAACGAACGAGATGTATTTTCGATTATATTTCGGCAAAATTAGAATCAGTGACATCACATATACGCATATATCATTTTTTATAGTTTCTGGTTATGATTTTCCAAGATCATGATAGAATTTAATAAAAGCGCGTATTTCCAGGCGATCTGACGACGACATTATTGACGTTTTCACGTTGGTGATAGCTCGCTTTAATATCGCCCGACTGACGTAAAATTTTAATATGACACCATTTGTATAAATCGCGTTGACTTTTCGACTTTTGGTGGTTTTTTCCACTAGCAGTTGTGTGTATACTGACAGCTTTGTGCTTAATAAAGTACAATGGCAATGACGTGCGCCGCACGCGTGTTACCAAGGTTATTCAAACAAGCGACAAGCTTATGAAGTCATTAAACATATACATGTTTTAGCTCAGCTGGTAACATTTATGTTCTGATTGACTTTAAAATATAATTAATTGTGTACGCGTTTCAAATAAAGATACAATAATAAAAGTCTTCGTTATTTTGGATCATTCCTCGTAGTCAGATAATGGTGAGTGTCGCAGCTGATGCAGTTTACAATGATTTAGCATAAACAACTACGATATAAACTTACAAAACATTTAAACCAGTCATGCGGTTGCAAATTGCAAATTCAACAGTATGTTTTTGTTTGGCATAACGCTGTTTGTTTCAAGTGAGTTATAATCATAAAAATTTAATAAAAACCTCATATATTTACTTAACTATGCTTTATATTCTATTGTTGAGGTATTTTGTACGGTAGATCTTTGCTAAATGTCACAATCTTACTTTTAAGATTTTCATGAATTTGTAAATGTATCATTTCAACAAAAACACCCCAGGTGACAAGAAAGGTAAAATGACCATGTAACACTACAAATAAAGCTATATATTTCCATTTCAAGTCTATTTCATTTAAGGTAAATGTCTTTAAAATAAATACATAAATACAAATAAAATGAATAGTTTTGTTTTAGCCGAGAAAATGATCTCGTTTGCTCATAGAGTTTACCAGCTTGCATTCAAACAAAATAACGCAGTATTCCTCCGTGGTCCAATCAACGGGTGCGTTTTACTATGCGTTATTTTTCTCTTCATTTCAGGCTGGTTGAACCTTATAATTCGACTTTTTTGTGACTTTTAATATAATACAGGAAAGCAATGCCATGCCTATATTATAGGAATAACCATAACGAAGGCGCAGCCTGAGCCGTTAAAATGATTTAAGACCATTAAAATCTGTGTATACCGTCGCAAACTTCAAAATTACGGCATGGTTATTCCTATTCTAACGCTCTTCCACGTTTCGACGTTTCGGCCATAATGCCTTCTTCAGGATTGTTTGTCATAACAGGAAATGACGTCAACGTCAAACGACAGTAAACAAGGAATTTTACGGTCGCAAATTTTCGCCATCTGACCAATCAGATTGCTCGAAATTTATTTAGTGCGTTAGAATTTTAGTTATATTGTTACAAGTAGGATAACGCTAATTCCTGTGTTGATTTTCACACCATTATATGATTAGATGAGCAATCAGATGCCACAAATCCTGGTCAATGGACGTTGCATTTTGAATTTTTTTCATTGAGCCCTTTGGCAATTGAATAACTGAATTTACTTTATTTGAACCTGCCAACGATTTGAAAACAAAGGATTATGTTTGTTGATGGTCTGTAAACGAGCGTTCATTGACGCGCACAAAAAAATCATGACTTAAAATCCTCATTAAAATATGTTGGTCACAGGCGTGAAGCTCGGACTTGACAAGCAATTATAACGAGAATATCGGCAAGGTGATTGTGTACTTAATAATGATTATGTCCTCATTTTCATCAATGGTTATTTCATGACCATCGTGATCAAGAAGGGTTGCGCTCGGTCTCGACAAGCAATTAAAACCGAGAAAATTCGGCAAAGTGACACTACTTAATAATGATGATGTCCTTTGCTGTTTGAAATAAGTTAATAATCAGAGGGCAGAGAGTTCTAATATCGCGCATTACTCAAAGATTTATATTACTTGCATGTAAAAGTTGCGAATTATCACTGATTAAACGAAAGAAGAACGCATGTATTGTTAGCAATCAATCGACACTCAAACATGTTTGAGATTTCTTAAATAAAGTGTTAATATGATGGGCCAAAATTGTACTATTTCTTAGTGCAAATATTGAGTTGCGCTCAACCCGTAGCGAGGCTGTGTGGGCAGTTAAATGCATTTCCATTACTGTCCATGAAAATGCTGAATCAAACAGAGTTTGCAATTGTTTATATTTGTCGTATTCGGTGGCTTTCAAATTCCTCTATTTTTACATTCCCCCTGTGTTTAACAATAATTGAAATTTGCCGCATTGACTATTGACTGACAGATAAGGGGATTAAGTAAAAAAAACTTCGAGTATCTAAAGCGTAGTCGCATTTAGCTTAGCGTGATGTAAAAAATGGTATGTTTTCTTTGTTTCCCAATTTGTACAATTTCCACAGTGTCTAAGCGTACAGTTAACCGAAACGGAAGTTGCAGATCTGTACGCTGATGATCACATAGTTGCTTACAGAAAACCCTGCGACATCGAATTATTTATTGGTAAATAAACCAAATTTAATGTGCATTTGGAAAAAAAATATTTCTGTGGTAAGTAAAACGTTAATTGTTAGTCCTCCTGTGATCATATAGAGTTAAAGGAAGGGTTAGTATTGTTATAATCCATCATCGTTCCCAAGTCGATCAGTGAAAATAGGAGCAAAACATTGAACAAAACGGGACGTTTTGGGCTCAAATTTCTTTGTGTAAATAGATTTTGGACCATATTTGTGTTGGTATGGGAGAAAATTCATTTATTCAACTGGTGTACTTCGTTGACCTGAATTTAAACGACTAAGCAACGAGGAAATGATACTTTCTTTATGTCACTGTAAATGATAAGACTGTACGCATAGTTGCAACTGTACGCGATCGTTAGTTGTTAACAGATGCCTAACATCTGTACGCATAGTTGTCAAACAGATCATTAATAATTTATGGTTCCAGTTAATGTTTTCTTATTATATCGACAGGTTATCATTTTAGCTTGAGTTAACCTTAATAATTCTTGCACGAGAACCTGAAAAATGCATATTTTTCAACAAATTTGCTCATTCTTTTAATAATACAATTGTATAAACAAATAACTGATATTGGCTTCTGTTTCAAAATCCGATTTGTTTTTAAATCCTTTGTTAGCTCTTTATGAAAGGAGGCGTGAAAAAAACGACTATAGTTCAACCGAGCTATAGCAGTGGTAAGACCGTGTAAGATATGCAGAGGCCCGCTGTATTGTTTTCATTTCTTCTCTAAGTGCGAACAGTAGAAGCCATAATATAGCTGGATAAATACGCGTTAGTACTTCAACCATAGTTTATAAAGATTTCATAGAATGCTCCAATCAGATTAACATAATCTCTGAAATCTAAAAAAGAAAGTCGACCAAAATGAAATCCAACCCGACATTTTAACAACCTTAAACATGAAATTCTTAACACTTGCAGACGTAATTGTAGACTAACTTAACTCAGTCACGAAGTGGTGGATTTCAAAATCTGAAACCACTTAATGGAATGTTCCTGTCAAAGACCAGATTGTTAAAGTCTATGATATTGGATAATATTTGTGCATAATGTATATTTTTGCCAACACCGGCAGGGATTTCAGCAGGTTTATACTAGGTTTTATTTGATGTAACAATCAGGGGATTTAGGATTTCTAGCAATTATCGGTGTCTTCTTTGCAAATTGTACCAATTCGTTCATATGGTTCAACAGTAGATCAGAGTAAAAAATATATAGCTCAAAACGTGCTTGCCAGTTCAAAAATGTGATCACATAAGGTTTTATTTTTCATTAATAATACATTAGATTTGGTTGATTCCTTTGATTGATTCCTTTAACAAGTTCTTGCTTCATTGGTGGTTTTCAGTTGATCAGTATATGATGCACTTATGATCGCAACTGTTCGTACAGTCTGACATTGAAATACTGCAACTTTGCGTACAGATTTGTCACTTTTGCTTGCTGCACAGAAAGACCATTTTCTCGGTGCTTATTCGTTCAAGCACCGTTCAACGCATTTTGTGATCGTTGGAAATGATTTTTCTTTCACGGGAAGTCAAATATATATCTTTCCAATATATACATGATAAAATATGAGGTCACAAATGCAGAATTTCTCCACTCATTTTCCCCATTTTGTACTGATCAAGTATGAAAAGATTACAGATTGCAACTTAAATAGCCGTTAGTTCAAGACTTCAAGATCACAGTAAGACTATTAATAAACGATGTACTTATTATAAAAATAATTTCTGCAAAAAGAACGTTTAATTTGAATATATTTCACAAATAAAAAGCCGATGTCGCGTGTTTTTCTGTAAGCAACTATGTGATCATCGGCGTACAGATCAGCAACTTCCGTTTCGGTTAACTGTACGCTTAGACACTGTGATTTCGGATTAAAAGATTAAAATGATCTTCTAAAGAAATTTGACAATTTAAACCAATAAATTGGTCGGATTTAAAGGTTAAATTGGTCAAAATTTACACAAGCATTAAACAACTGAATAGTGTGTTTCTTTTGTAGCTTTTAAAATTAAACGGAATCTTCCAACAGGCCTAAAGTGTATATATGGTGGGCAGTTAATTTCAGAACAGTAGCAAACGTTACACAAGAATTGAATCCTGCATGTAGAGCTTTGAATTTTATTCGTTTGATATTCCTGTTAAGTCGGCATCGGTTAGCATATCAAACGAGTCCATCACAACTAAATCTCATTCTGTTTCTGTTGACCATGTAATCTGTTTCTTGCTGATTTGACTCCAGGGGCTATTTTATCATTAAGATTAATGGGCCCCTACCTTTTTATAGTTTTATTTGTTTGTGAGCTTTTGCATGACACATTGATGGGTGGATTTCAGCTTTTTCCCCAAGACAATCTGTTCTTATTTGTTCTAAAGAGATCTGGTTGGGGCAAGTGTCAGGTTGTTTGTTCTAATGAGATCTGGTTTGGACGGGGTCAGGTTGAGGCACTCTATAACCTGCTATAAATCCTTATTGGAAAAATTGTTTTATCACTAACAGTTCCAAGGCGGTAACCATCAGGCTCTCTGTTCCTTTTATTTTTTGTGGTGTCACATACTTTTTTTGAAATTGGTCATATAATAAACCCATGCATTTTTGTTCTCTCTATGTTTGGCTATGTGAGGATGCTGTTTTCTGGGTTTTCCGATATGCACATTTTACTTTTTTCTTTATGTGATTAACCCATTACAGTTGATCATTATGCTTACTTCCTTTGTTGCACGACGGTGACAGAGGTTTAAATGAAAAGGGAACTTTAAGAGTTTATTAAGGTTTATAGGGAAATCTTTTTTATAAGAACCTAGAAGCTCGATTGATTTCACTTCAGGTACTTTGGTGTCGGTAAGGTCATTGAGTACACACCGCTTTGGCTTTGGCAAGTGTGAGGTTGGTGCACCCTAGAACCTGGTTTAAACACCCAGTGGCAATTTGTTTTGCTATTGACCGTTCCATGGCGGTAGCTCCAAGGGTTCTCGTTTTCGTTAATTGTTTGTGGCGTCTTATTTTAATTAGCATATTTAAAACAAACATGCTCTCTCTCTTCTTTTTGGCTGCCTGCAAAGGCTGTGTTTTGTGAGTGTGGCAATTCCTGATACATATTTGACTTTTTATGGTTCTTGTTTTGTTTTAATTGTGTTTTCTTTTTGTTGGGTGTGGGTCGTGAGTGGGGTTTAAATTAATCAGTTTGGAAACCAGTCTCAAATTTCAAGCATCTGATTGGCTGAAATGGCGACTGGTCAGATGCTTGAGATTTGAAACTGGTTTCCATGCTCAGTTTTATAACCTTGGGCACGGATACTTTTTAACATTTCATTCCTTGTCTTAAAAGGGTCATTTTATTCTAAGAACTTTAAAATAGGTATAATCGGGAAATGTTGAATTGAAGATGATGTAAATTATCATCTCATTTTTCCTATTTTAACTCGTGACAAATGCATAGTTATATTATTAAATAGTTAAAGAGCTTTAATGTCATATTGAAAGCTGGAACTTTTAAAGCCACCGATCACGACAAAATATAAAAACATTGCAGTCGGTTTGATTTAGTCTGTTCATGGGCAGTGATAGGAATGCATGCATGTATTACTGCCTATACCGCCTAGCTTCGTTATTCAATAATAACACAACGATGTGTTCTCAATAAAGGGCACAGGGGACAGGGTGCGAGGCTGCCCCCAGAGTCTGGGACCCCGTGCAAGCTTTATTGACTGAAAATAAAAACTGTGCACAACTAAAATTGTGTTTTTGTACTTTCTGTGTTGCAGGGGTCTAGCTTTTTACAAACCACAACCAACTGTTCCAAAGAACCAATCATTTGATCTATACAGCCATTTAAAGTCACCCCAAGTCCTGATTTCCCAATGCAAATTTGGCCGAAATTCTGCACATTTGAAAACCTGCAATGACTTTTCAAATAAAACCCTTTCATGGTAATATTTTTTGTGCCCCTCATCTCCCAAGCAGCTGGAAAGTGTCTCCCACCCGTCTCAATTTTTCAGCATTTGACATTGAAATACCTCACCCCCAAATTATTCTCCAATTCAGCCCGTCAGAACATACAAAGCTAGCATCAATGCATTTGAGCCACTGTGATCAGATTTCAAATTACATACTATACAATGTTAAACAGAATAATGACATCTTTAATTCAAACAATGATTTTAATGCATTTTATTCACGGCTACCCCAAATACTTAGAAAATCGACCGGGGCCAAAGTGCGAAACTATCCCCTTCCCCTAAATGGCCTTGAAAGTGGTTAATGATAACCGTCCCAACTGAATGTTACGGGGGGGGGGGGGGGCTATTACAGTCGCCTCACGTCACAAACAACGTTTCTGTGGAAATAATGTAAATTCAAATTACTATCCAGCCCGCCTTGCCTCGGGCTAAGCGCTACTCTGTATTAAAATAATGATTTACAATATTTTAGGAGGTATAACTAAAATATTAAGTAATTACCGATAAAGAAGTCTATTAACATAGACCATTCAGCGCTCAATACGACAGACCGGGCGGCGTACATGCACGAATAATAAAACAAACATTACTTAAAATGGGCAGTATAACAAACTTCGTGGATAAACATAACTAAAAATGCCGATCACAACAAATTTCTAAGTGCAAACGCTTCTCACTGAAAAATACAATAGATCTTTAGACAAAACAATTTGATTGTTTATCGTATATTATAAAAAAATTACATAAACATTAAACATGAAAGCGATCACTTGACGTATCCTTGCGATCACTAGAGTATTTTCCATTGGCATGTAGTTCAATAATATTAGCGTACATTGGGAAGAATTCGTTAATATTGTTCCTCGACGAGGAAGACCTGGAACTGGTTCTTAACTGATTTCCGTGCCCATTGTCACAGTCTCTCTCGACCAGCACAACTTGACTATGTCTTTTGTTTGTAAACGGTGTATTGTAATTTCCCCGTCGGTTACTGGATGTCAAGCTTCCATCTCTTTTCCTTCTGGTCAAAACAAACCTTAGTCCGTTTCTAAATTTTGTTGAAACAAAATTGTATATAATTGGATTAATAGCATGGTTGGAGTAGAATAAAATCCTCGCCGAATAAACAATATTGAAGTATTTATGAATTCCAAGACTCCGTATTTCATTCTTGTTAGCGAACGTAAACCACATACTAATAACTCTATATGGCATATGGAATATAAAAAATAACAACACTAAGCAAAAAATGATGTTAATCACTTGCACTCGAAGTCTATGCCTATGACGATTTTGTTGAGAATCCTTGAGATTTGTAAATGTTTTGTCGTCTTTAGTACGATACAGAATGTAACAAACTCGGGAATAGAGAACTGAGAGAATTAAAAATGGAACAACAAAATACAAAACACACAACAGTGTCACGTATGTGACGTGCCATTGAGGAACCATTGGTAGTCTGCAGACCTTAATCGGCGTGCCATCCTTCTGTCTGGAATCTCGAAAACGAGCAATAAAGAACCATGGTATGTTGGAAATTCCACATATAACCCATATAAGAAGAACAATTTTCGCACTTTTCTTGATGTTGTCCCGAATACCTCTTAGTGGTCGGCATACCACTCTGTAACGCTCTGCGCTTATAGCGATCAGTGTAAGAACCGAAACATGAACGACTGTATTTTCCAAGAAAGGCACCAAGGAACCTGAAAATATAAATAATAAGGACGATTTACAAAGTTAAGATTTTACTTTTATAAATGTCGTCCACACGGATAAGTACGACATTTCAATTGGTTTTGAAGATTGTGTTTTTCCTTCTGTACATGCCATACACGTTTAAATTTGACAGACAAAGAATATGTTTGAGATTTTTTAGTTTAAAATTATCGATCTCATCATGATTTAGAAAAGAGGAGATAACGTCGAGCCCTTTGAAAACATTAGAACATCTTCTCGCTTTACTTGTAGTTTTTACACAACTAAAAGCAAACAACTTCAATTTAAATGGTCGATTTTCAGACACAGTTTGTAAAGATTGATAAATTGCACATTTAATTACGAACAATATATTAAAATAGAAACGGGCAAATGAATTAGAAATAAACTCTGCTGGAAAAAGCATTCCGATACATGTACATACATATGCTATAAATAAGGTTAATGCGCGTCAAGGAGAACACAATAGGACAATCAACCATGAATTCGTTTTAAGTTTTGAATCGGGAACTTGTGTTATATTGGGTAAACGCTGCTTATTTTCACTGAGACCGAAGCCTAAGATATATTAAGACCTTAGCAATGTTAAAACGGTTCATCTGGCTTAGAAACATTCCCTGTAATGCTTCCAATATTGGTTACAATTTTTGGACATCTTCTTAATGAGCATACTCATTAATCATCCATTGAGTGAAATGAACGGATTCCAGTTACCTCATATTGTCTTTGTTACTGGGGCAGGTAAACGATATAGGCGGTAACGAAATTTTTAATATTTAATTTTAAAGACTTCACCTAAATTTGCCAGAAGGACAAACAGCCGGTTCGATAGCAAATTGCTGTAAAACTTTTCTAATGTCTGTTTGCCCCTTCCGTATTCATATTTGCCATTTAATATGATTATTATGTCGCTCATAGGCTATTATGTATTTTTTTTCCTTCATTATTAATCAGCTGTGCTTTGAGTCAGTTGATTACGATGTCATAAGTCTATATATTGCTTCGATAGCTAATCAGATCGTAAATAATTCACTCATTCAGAAACCTTTGCATTGTGTGAGATAAAGCTTGAACAGTTCAAAATTGACAACCCGTGTATATCAAGCTCGAATTGTATTATGATTCTCTTCAGATGTTTTTTTCTGTGATCATCTTTTAAAAATTCATTGGATAAAATGTGTCTATTTGTTATGTCTTATTTCTTAAAGCGGCATTTCTTCAATTTAACCCGCTCTTGTATGAAATATTACATGTATTTGGAACTATAGGCACAAATTTGCAGAATTAGTTCGGGTTAATACAATTTTAATTTGCTAAAATAAATTAGGTCCGCGCGACTAAAAGCGAAAGTAGGATTTCCGAAACGTCGAGATCGCGCATGAAGTGGTCGCTTCGTCGGTGCTAAATATAGCTCCGTTATATTTAGCTTCTTAAACGTTCGTTAACTATAATTTAACAATATCATTGAAAAATCCGTCTATAAGAAAGAATTCGATCGGACCTTTTGTGTTCTGTTAGAGAGTTTATATATTGTAGTCTATATGGACAAATATGATTCTTCAATAGTATATTCTTACTGAGGTTTAGGGCTGGGGCTTTAATATTCTGTTTTAGGATATTCTTCGTTTGTTCAAAACATATTTGTTTCGATTATTCTAAAATAAAACTAAAATTAAACGGCAGGACGTGATTATTGACCCTTACACAGTATTCAATATTCACAAAATTGTTAAATGAATTGAAAAAAGTTAAGGATATAACACAATTTCAAAATAAAGTGAAATATGAATATCTCACGAATTTAAATAATAACACTTTAAGTTCGAATGTTTATTTCTTCGTGGTGTTTTTATTCTATATATGTATCAGGAATCGCCTCACAGAACACAGCAGCAAAAAAGTAGAGAGGAATAGAGAGCATAAATATAATAAATATGTCAATTCAAATAAGACGCCACAAACAAAGGTTCTTATTACAAAAATTCCACGAACGTCTGATTGAAGTCTGGACGTAAATTTTCGAACAAACTGGCTAACCTTTATACACTCAGTCATTTATTTACATCTAGTGTAAATCTTTACACAACTCCTGCTATTTTACATCCAAAAAGTTGATTTTTTTATTTTAACTGAATTTAATACATTTGGTAATATTACCGATTATTTTAGCAATATTGCAATTATAAAGTTATGCATTTCCATTACAGTAACTGTTCATAAATAGGTTGAATCATCTGAGCTTGCAGTATTTTATTTTTGTCTTGTTCAGTGGCTTTCAAAAGTTCCTTTTTATCTGTTAAACATAAATAAATTTCACACAAATGCAACAAAAACCGTGTTAATCAAGCAAATTATATATTGTTGCATTTTTAATTGCATCATGTGTCTATGCAAAGAAGGAAATTAATGATGCTCTGAATAATCTAATAAAAATATCAATTCTCCAGACACCAGTCGAAACTGGTAGATGAACTTTGACCTAATTTCTGCATTAAACCAATGTTCTTACTACGCCGATCATACTTTTTTAAATTTCTCAGCAATTCTTAATTCTTAATTATTAAATTCTCTCGACGCGTTTAGAAACCATTGACATTTAATCAAGGAAGGGGTAAAACCAAAAGTCACAAAATTTTTTGCTGGTTTCAGTATATCCTCTATACAAAAGCTACGGTTAATTTTGTGACTTTTAGTTTTGCCCTCACCTCGATTAAATGTCCTTGGTTTAAGAACGCACGGAGGGACTTACTGGAAATTTAAGATAAAATGTAAAAATGTTGCATCTTATTATTTTTCAAATTAGAAGACTGTACTCCACTTCTATGCGAAGAAATTAAACAAAATTTTATGGGTGTAGTTAGAACATTGGTTATGTGCATTTGCAACCTTTACTTCCCCAGCAGGTATAAACTATTATAATCGTCACTGAAAACCGAATTATGTTTTAATATTTTCTTATCTCTAGATTTCGATGTTTACAAAATGTCAAAAAAATTGAAATATGCATATCAGGAATTTTCACATTCAGCAGACACCATAAACAATAAACAAAATTGAGAATCTGAGGAGCTATTGCCTTAGAACGGTCAGTGCACAACAATAAAAGCGTGCATCTACTAAATTAAATTAGGCTACTTGAAGGTATTTAAAGGCAACTTTTAAAACCTCCGAATACGAAAAATATGAACATTCTGCAGGCTCATTTTTATTGAATGGTTCATTGGCAGAAATGACAATGCATATTATATTCCACGCCGAATAGCCCTGGGTTGTGAGCAATTCAATATTTACTCATGCGAATAGAACCAATTTTAATCCCTCCAAACGATGGTGTCATGATGGCGAACATGGAACCTTTAATGCAGTATTACATGTATCAGATTAATACATTGTAATATTCCCTTTCTATGATAATCTGCCTATGAAAAATGTCTTCGAATATTGATGTAAAGAAAAGAAATGAAAATATTAAATCAAAGAACAAATACTGTTTGCATGTTACCAATTTTTGACGCCGTGTAGTCTTGCATGTGTAGTTATATTTAAAGTTCCAAACTATTTAATATGTAAATACTTAGAGTGTCTATAATATAATCCTAGCATGCATTACGATTTCACGCGTGTGAAAATACTATTAAGGATATAACATGACGGACTGTCTGAAATGGATGTAATTTCCTGTGTTGCAAATGGCTGATTGATAAATACTAGTTAATGCAAAAACTTACAAATATAGAGCATCGAGGTTATTTCCTACCAAGAGGCGAACGGTGTAGATTCAGACCGGACCAAACGCACTGATTTACATGCTGACTTGAATCTACACCGGTCGCCCATATTTTTCAAATGTAAATGGTAGTGATAAAACCAGCGATATAAGCCGCAGCTTGCAAACTATTTTGACATTAAATTATCTTTTAAATAACTGGACTTGATCTTGAAATCATTTCTGGTCGTTTTAAAAGAGCCGCTTTACAAAAATGCATTTGGAAAGTTGACGGTAGATGACATGAACAAGGTGAGCATTTCTCCAGAAAATTAAATGTAACAGTGATAAATCGAAACCCAGTTACTTGTGTTTTTGTTTCAATAGCAAAAATAATATCACCAGAATACAAAAAATAAACATTTTCCTAAAGCGATGCAAAATAATGCATGCGTGCAATTGAAACATATGGAGAATATTTGTTTTTACCAGTGTAAGGTAGAAATATATTTCACCGAGTGAGCTCCGGAATCCGTATTATCACGAGTGGCGAAGCCACGAGTGAAAATACATAATTCCGGAGTTCACGAGTGAAATATATTTCTATTGTACACTGGTAAAAACAAATTTTCTTTTTATTTTATTCTTTAAGTCACAATTTTGTGAATTTGACAGAAAAATTCCATGAAAGGGCGCCAAAAACGTTTGTTTATGACGTGACGTCATATACCCAAACTTGAGCCCGTTTTGTAAACGTTCTCATTCAGAACGTTATGTACGTTTGGGTACCAACGAGAAAAAACTGTGAAAATAAAAATGATATTCAACCGTTTAAAACAGTGAAATACCACTTTTATTTCACCGGGAAAATTCTATAATTCACTAAAAAGCATAAAATGAAATACTACTTAACGACTTATTGTAATTCTCTCAGCATGTGTTTCTGCCACTTTTTTTAAAAAATTACACATTAAGCTGTTGTTATGAACATTATAGAATGATCAGTCATGTAAGTCCGCTGTTGAGAATTTTCAAGTAACGTGCAAATAAATGAGTTCTCAAAGTAACTTTAAGGTATGACCATCCTAATGGGCACTATTAAGAATCCAACATCTGATTATTTTTTCATCAACTGCTTCATACCACTGACTTGTATGCAAAATTTTAATGATTTTCACCGTGTAGTTTTTGAGATGTTTTGCTTTTTTTATTTAAAAAAGTGAGAAAAAACGTGAAAGTATCCAAATTCTTTAATCGGTGACAAAATTTTTTGTTATTGATAAATTCAACTCAAACTTTTTACAGTTTATCCAAAATATGTTACATTTTACTAAACCAATTTAAGATATAATATATAAATACAGAATTTATCTTAAAATGGCATTTTTTGACCAAATAAATTTAAAAAATGCATCTTTTTTATATTTCACGAGACTAAATTAATGAAAATTGTGCAAAATCCTGATTTGTGCAATATACAAAAATTTACCATTTTTTACTATAAACCTTAAACAAAATTTAAACAAAATTTCAGAGAAGTTTACCGTCCAGTTTTAGAAATTTTCAAATTGATGACTTGAACAAACACTATTCTGATAGCGAAAACCCCTTTAGTCTTGATTATTTTGCTTATTTTAGTTTAAATCATGAGAATTTTATATTCAATGACAGAATTACACAGGAAAAAAAAGAAATATGCCAATTATTTAAGCTCTAGGCTTACAAAAAAAGTTAGCTTCCAGTGGGATTTGAACCCTGGTCTTCTTGCATGAGAGAACTCTATGCTAATTTACTACTATAGTTACCTCCCTTGGATACTCTTCTTGATATAGTTATTCATTAGGATGGTCATACCTTAAACCAACTTTCATGTTAAACCTAAATAGTAATGACTACACTTCAATAACCTTCACAATAATATTTCTAAACACGGAAGTTTAGAAAAAACGTAACGCGTTATACAGTTACAGCTGAAACTGATTAAATAGGGAGAAAAAAAGAAAACTTAAAAAACCAAAGATTACAACACATATAAAAATACTGCAAGCTCGGTTTGATTAGGCATGTTCATGGAGAGTAATGGAAATTCATATTACTGCCCACGCCGCCTAACACCGAGACAGTACACTTTCGATCCATCACAAGCGATAGTGTGAATATGGCGGTGAAAATGGAACATTTAATGTGGTATTTTTAGAGTTATGCCATTCCATGATCAGCGGCGTATGGTCCCAAAATTTTCACAAAGAATTTGCAAACCAAATCCAACACATATTTTCAGTTAACAATTAAAGTTACTTAAATAGTGTATTAAATTATGCTTTATTCACTATTATAAACATATGTACACTTAACAACTAGTCTAAGTATACGCCTTCGTAGTGGGACATTACTCGCTTTGAAAATTTAGTTATTGCTCTTAAACTTTCATGAGAACATGCAATAAAAACTAACTGATTTATAAGTAAAACATTATTCCAAAATGACAGACAACTGACTTCTCACAATCATTTAGATGACTGGCACCCACAGAATACAAATTCACAACATCAGTCAATAACGCTTATGACTGCGTATACCTTCAGATCGTATAACCGCAAGATAACTTGATCTCATTGAGGTAATACAGTTCTGAAAAACCTTTCTTGTTTGTTCATATGAGAGCATGTTTATGCAAGTGCGAGGTTGGTGCACCCTTAGACCTGGTTAATACTGCCAGTGGCAAATTGTTTTGTCAATGACATTTCCAAGGCTTTAACCCGTCGGGTTCACATTTTTTCTATTGTTTGTGGCGTCTATTTTGAAATTGATCATTGTATAACCCTGAATATTAGTAAAAATTTCGACCAAATATTCCAACAAATATGAAAAATATCGGAAGGAAAATAGTGTATACTTAGAAAATTTGTCTAGTGTCTGTAATTGTCATTGTGTTTTTCTTAATACTCTGCATGCAAATAAGTTACAAGAAGGCTACTATCTATTGTGTTATTTAAATAATTGTTACTGCACAATTTGTCTTTTTATTATTAACTTAGTCTCACTATCGATTCTTAATTTAATTTTTGTGTAGTTGAATTGACTTTAGGAAACATATATGCAGCATTTAATCTAATCAAATAAATGTTTAAATCAACGTCGTTCACTTCTTCGGATCATCTGATTATCAGCACCAATATAATATGTTGTCGAATATTCTAGTAATAAAAGTTATAACATAACGTTATGTTATGTTATGTTATGTTATGTTAGGACATGTCATGTCGCGTCACGCTACGTACGATACGCTACGTTATGGTCTGTTATTTAGAGTATTTTAATATCTTACATTTCATTAGTTCCCTAACAGTTACTACCAATGTCACTGTTCTTTCATGAACTTGTTTACCGCTCGCGTTTAATGTCATCATTCCTCGGTTGACACTCATGAACTTTTGCTGGCCATTCAACCAAACGCGTGTGACTGGAAACATAATTTTTACTTTAGTAATAAACAATGTCATACCAAGGAACACAGATTAGAAAAAGATGTCATTTCTTGTGATATAATTTCTTCTAACAAATCACTCGGGATAAATTGTCACGCCATAAATTTATACAATTTTGGCATTAATGATTAATGAACATTGTCAAATTCGTCAACATAATCGATATTGAAATCCTAAAGCCAGTGTCTTTTCTAGATTGACGTTACTTTGACGGTAATAACGAAGAAGAAGAAGAGTTTATTATGCAAATAAATTTAACAAATTCCATAGCATAGCAGAAATAACAACAAAAACACGTGTGATAACTTACTGGTACAGCAATATGGTTTATTATACCTCAATTTCATTTACAATGTTAATCTTCCATAGGCCACCGTGACATATAAGTACTGTCAAAAAAAATTTACTGTCGGAAAAATACTGTCACCCGCTACCATATGTACGGAATGTTCGAAAATTATACTGTACCATTTGCGCATGCGCAATATCTATTTTTACATTTCCGTTGTAAACAGACGACAAAGAGACTGTTAAACTAATGACTTTTCTGTGATAGTCAGTTTACTGTGATAACCAGTTTACTTTTATGCCTGTTGTTAAATTGCTGTTTCATTACAATTATTACATCAATTAAATACCATTATTGAATAAAGTTGTTCATGGTTTTAATAGTTTTTTGGTATAATAAAATAAATGTTACATGTCTGACAGGGTGACATAAATACCTGTCACATCTGATCGTGATATAATAAGTTTTTGCTGTCTATTTCTCTTGTTTTTTATTTTTTATTGCCTTTAGCAATCTCTGTGCTATGCAGTATATGTATTCGCAGATGCCCTGTTCTCTATTCTATTCATTTCCACCCATCGTTTCCTAATTTAAGTGATTGAATTATGTTGTATTTATGCCGGAAGCAATGTTTTGCTTTAGTGCTTATAAATGTTGTTGTAATTGTTCTTGTTGTTTATGGCAAACCCATTGTTCAATCTGATATCAAATCATGAAATGGTATTTATCTAAAAAATACAGCAATGCAGTTTCAATTTTCACCTCCATATGAGCACTGTCGTTTAGGATGGATCAAATTTGTAACTGTTGAAATTTTACCAGTCATACAAACACTATAATCGTAGTTTGCTGTCTGTCACTTTAATATGAAACAAGATTAACAAATTACAATCATTATTATTGGCATAATCTATGAACATACTATTTGCTTCTAATTAATTAAACGAGATAGCAATATCTAAAACTAAACATTTCATAGACGAAATATCTGAAATACAGACAACAGCTTCCTCATAACCCAATCAAATGATAGTGTCTCTAGCTGGGAGCGAACCCGCACCGTCACGGCGACAGCGTCTAGCCCTGCAATTCCTGCGACGCAATCAACTGAGCTAGCCGGGACAACCCCCAAAAAGGTTGATCGGATAGTCCTGATATACGTAACAATCACTGCAGGACATCGGTAACGGGTTATTTAACTGATAACAGTACTAGTTATATGTACGGGGAGAATTTAACGGCCGCCACACTGCACAAATAGCGCTACTGTGAATTTCAACTGATATTGCCTCTAGCTGGGAGCGAACCCGCATAAAAGCTTGATAAGTACCTTCGTTGATGCTGTCATAATTGCTTAATCAATTTGTTATATCATAAATGAGATAAAAAAAATAGTTGTGTTAATTGATGTTGATATATATCGGAAAAAAGGACTGCAATTAAAACATGTGCACTTCAAAGAGCGGAGTTTTGAGATATTACAGTAAAACCTTTTAGATTGGACCGTTAATTACAAAAATAATTATTGGTATCAGTTTATGGTCAAGTACAATTATGCCTAGTTCATTGACCTAAATACAATGAAGTAGAACTTGATAAGAAATAACGAAGTGACGGATTAAAAACGTAATATCATACTCTAGCAATTTATTTCTAATTTATCAGTTTTATTGCATATACAATCTGATACATGTAACGGTATCTGGAGAGGAATTCACGCGCATCATTTTATTTCTGATTTACGCATTGTTTTATCTGCTGACATATATATCTACGTGTATACAATGTGTTTCTTCGTAAGAAAATGTAAACTTATCTAGCACACAGAGTTTTATCAAATTAATGCGCAAATATTCTGGCGGTAAAAATAGCCAAACCCAGAAAACTAAGCCTTCCCACAGCCAAAAACTAGCATTGGTTTATAAAATGATAAATTCAAATAAACCAGGACATGAGGGATGATATTGATACTTACAGTTACTGATAATTCATGTTTTTTCTTGATTTTTTCCTACAATTAGGATTGTATCAAAGTTTGAAAAAGAAAACTGAAATATTGCTCGCTGGATGATTGGTGAAAGAACGATGGCACAACATTTGGTGAAACAACGATGGTACGATGATGAAACCACGATGGTAGATGATTAAACAGAGATATTTCATCGCGTTTTCACCATCGTGTAATCGTGGTTTCATCATCGTGCCTTCGCGTTTTATCATCATGCCATCGTACCATCGTGATTTCAACATCATACCATCATGAATCGCTGTAAAGTGAGAGAAAAACATAAGTTGTTTTTCCATACGGCACACCGTATCTAACACTTGATTGCGTTTTGGTAATGATAATACCATCTATAACATGTTTTTTTATTTAATGAAGCAGTAAAATCAATACCATTGCTCTTTTGTGCAATATAGATGCTTTTTTATTCATTTCAGGCAGGCATAATTTGAACATAAACACCAGTTTCCACTTGTTCTAATTGTAGTTATTCATTTTCGCCGATATCTGTATAAGAAGAACTCGCGTAAAGACACCGTATTAACGTTGTAGTATTACCGGCTTTTTTTCCTAAACGCCATTATTAGTAACTAGGTAACCGTAACGAAACTTTGAATTTCCGTCAAAAACATTTCATCCGAGATGACTCGTGTTGAGTATTAACCAAAAGGCTAATGCAAGATACTTTTTCTCGCATACCCTAAAGTGTTCATAAATTCATTTAAGAGTAGTGTATAAATTTATTTAACCTTTAAAATTCTCATATACTGTTATAAATATTTAAACATCGAAATCGATTTCTGTGTAATAGTTTTGTTTGAAATATTACTTTTAAACATATAAACATAAAAATAGTTTATTTACTGTTCATCAATTCTTAAGGTCGACATATTTAACGTTTTAAATAAACTCGCAAAATGCCGCTATAAAAAGTTGGTTTAATGCACAGTAAAAAACTTCCAATTGCAAAGATAATGGTTCGGTTCGTCTTACAATTGGGCGCGTCATGGAAAAAAGGTGCATTCGGTCATATTTTTAGACATTTTAGTTGTTACTATATTCAGAAAGAACTTACGATAATATGTTATTTTCTCATAACTAAAAAGGGATTTTGTTACACATTTTGTTAATAAAATGGTACCTTTACCGCGAAATGCATAATAATAAATGTCGTCTGCTCAACTTAATGACGTCATTTCAAGAATTGACGTCAATTGCTCGAATGAACCTTTTCCCGTGACGCGCCCCAAATGTTTCTCTATCGCGATCATATACTGGCTGTCAATGAAAACGCGACACTTCATTTTTTGTAATACTTTTCATGTGCGTAAAAAATTAATAAATTTACAAAGGTAGATGCGTTTTAAAACCAATAGGTAAACAATTGGTATACTAATGGTCAACTGATTTTTAAAACTTTCTCTTCTAATGTAACCCCGTACAAACGCACGAAATTTTCGTTTTGGCATGCAGACATGCATGAATAACCTCAAAACAAATCCATTGGTAAACTTTTACTTACGGCTACATATATCCAATATTCAGTTTTCAAGTTTTACTCTATAGAAGTGTGATAAAGCCAAGGCTTTCAGAGAACCAGTGACATGAGGTTTGGGCCATGATACAATGAGGGGTTTCTCGACGTGAAATCGCTCGTCAGACGCATTGTCCACCGTCGACAATTACCCGCTTGTCCAAAAGACATCTTATTGATTTAAAAACACAATTACTTTTGCCAGTTTATTCAACTTTGTACACACATCAAAAATATTCAAAAAGTGTTGCGTTTTCATTGGCAGTCAGTATAATTTCAAATTCATAACGACAGTAGCACTATAGCGTATGTGAATTTACATGTAAATCAAGATATTTAAGATATATTTATTTCATTCTACTACTATGAAGAAACGCTATCATATGATAATAGATAGTCTATCTAAGCTACTGATCTTAAAACATATTTTTAACGTTCAAATTTGTTATACAGGTATGCTTGTACTTGTTCGATTAAAAACAGTAAAAAGTGAAAGGCAAACTTTGTTAATTTTAATAAAGGATTTACATGTAAACATGTTGAAATTTTATTTTAAATTAAACGAAAATGCCTATTTGATAATAATTTATAAACCTATACGAGAATGTAAAGAATTTCTGCATAGAAATGGTCAAGACAAAGAATATTAATTTAAAATATAAATTTTGTCTTCGGTAATTGGAATTTGATGAACAAACCAACTACAGTACTGTGAAAGTTTAAGGTTACAAACCAAACGCGTGATACGCGATATACGGACGCACGATACACAATAGACGAACGCACGATACGCGAAAGAGGGACGCACTATACACAAGAGACGCAATATACATTCAAGAAATTGCTGATTTATATATATTGTGTACGAGATTTCTAAATATGTGAAAATGCTATCAAAATATTAGATGAATGGTTGAAATAAAATCATATAAATTTGCAAATGCGAGAAACTTATTCACGTTGCACTGTAAAAATAAAAGATACACGATTCACGATACAAGATATACGTACGCACGATACACGTTAGACGGACGCAGATTACACGTTAGACGGACGCACGATTCATGATAGACGACGCACTATAAACGCAAAATTTGTAAGCTTAAACGTTCTCGGTACTGTATGTAGTTTCAACTTTGCCTCGGTATTTTAAATTTGTTTTCTTGTCAAAGATCGAAACCATGTTGTGTAAATACATAAAATATAAAATTAATCAGCGAAGAATCCCTTGAGTTTATTGGAAATGCGTCATCAACAAATACCTACACCATTCATTACTTGCCATTTGATAATGTTTATGGCTTCGTTATTATCAATTTGGTGATATTTATGTTTTCACGAGTGGCTTAATAAAAAACAGTAGAAAATTCAGTTGAACTTATACTTATACTAAACTTATACTAAAACCCCATGTGCTCTTAACGTTTACTTCAGTAGCATCTTATTTAATTAGGTAATGTATTACATCTCCAGCGGTTGTTATATCTTTCCATTCATTCACAGTTACTATAAATACTTTGTATTAAATCATATGGGGCACTTTACGGGAAAAAAAAAGTTGTCGTCCGGTTTTATTTTTTGATCTTTTTAAGTGTTTACTATATTTTCAAAAAAAAAGGGTGAAATATGCATATCAGGAATGGCCACATCCAGCAGACACAACCTCTCCACACAGCCAAAAAGTAGAGAGGAAAAGAGAGCAAGGTATAACAATAATCAGTTTCAAAATGGACCTCTCAAACAATTAACGAAAGTGAGAACCCGAGGGCTAACCGCCTTGGAACGGTCACTGGCAAATTGGTCTAAACCAGGTTCAAAGTAGCTCACACATACATATTTGTTCTTATGATAATAGGGCGTCTTATTATTATTATAATGACTATAGAAACTTATTTTTATCGCAGACTGTATATAAAGCAATGTCGTTTGCTCAATTTCTTGACGTCATTTCAAGGAATAACTTCAATTTCCCGGCGATTTATTTTTCTGTAACCGTCTCTATATATTAGCTGTATGAAGCCACTGATTTCAAGAATGATATTGTGTTGGACCTAAACATCAGTTAGAAATGATATTCGATTAATGAAGCCAACCTGCCGCATTGATGTTTCAAAAATATTTTGTATACTGCTTGGTTGCAATCAACACATACCGATGTATCGTTGCTAGTCCGGTTTATTCGCAAATTCGGGCACCGCTTAAAATCGAAATTAAGCCTTTATTTTATGATCATAAAAATAGTTAAGGGCACATTATTTAAAAAAGGTGATTGGTTTTAATCATATATCATTCAAACATTGGTTAAGCACAAAAATCATTTGCTCTTGTGATAAGGTTTTAAAAAATGTAAAAAGGTTAAGCACAAAAAATCATTATATTTTTGTCGTACTGTGTAGGGGCGGTTCCAGCGGTCTCTTCGCCGTGGGAGGGGGAGGAGAGCACACATTTTGCCGACCCCTTCACAAAAAATAGATGGCAGAAAAAGGGTGTTTCACATTCATGCGTTTCCGCACTTCTTTACTCACCCCTGTCCCCACTTTTTATCCATGTTTAAGTTGTTTTACTTCACTTAAAACGGTACACTATTAAAGATGGTGATGGTAAAGGTAGTAAATCGAGAATTTAGTGATTTCCCTTTAAAAACCGCGAACACCGCTCCGAGCTCTATGCTTTTCGTTCTGAAAACTGAAAACGGGATTTGTGTATTTTTTTACAATGCCTTGATTTTGATTACTAAATTAGACCAGTTAAGCCGCTTAACGCTGTCTACGGTAGAATACTGAGCCAAAACCCTGCCCCAGAGGTCTCCAAAAAGATTGCAATCGCTCAAATAATTTGTTATCTATTACATCTACAAAAATATCCTACATGGGTATAATGCGGATGATTAAATTCTTATGTTGCCACCTATTATATGTTACAAATAAAGTTTAACGACCAAAAATATACAAAACAAATTAATTTTACCATGCCAATTCGCGTATGTGTACGCAAACCAAGAAAAAAAAACATTAGACGGCTCTCAGATTTATCACTTGTATCTGTCCACGGGATTTAATTACTTGTACCCGTCAACTGCTGTATGGGAAATGGTCGAGTGTATTTAAGAAAAGGATGACATTTCTTAAAATTGACCCGTCCAATTTATGCCAAATCATTGCCGCAGGTTACCGGCGTGTCACCTGCTGGTGTCGTATATAAATATACAGGATGTGGTGTAATACTCGTAGGCAGATTAAGTTGCAGTTGTATTTTTATTGGATGCATATAATGTCAAAGTTTTAATATTTGTTGCCAATAAAAATGACGAGCGAATGAATTACAGTATGAGCAATATTAGACCTAATGACACTTTTTAAGAATCACCAGATTTATGCTCGTATAATCTAATATACCACTAAAAACGTGTGCCTCTATAATCGGTGTCCGTGTCGGGGGGGGGGGGGGGCACGTGCCACCCCCGCTTGATCCGCCCTGGATGCATATAATTGTGAGCATAAAAGTGTTGGGTTCTCCATTAGAAACATTTTACGGATTTTTACGGGTTATTTCGTGGAACTCTTTCTTCTAAAATACTCATATGTTCATGTCCATTTATTTATTACGCGATGGTTAGGTTATAATTCGTGGATCCATCTGCCCACAGAATTCACGAAATCTTTTACCCCATGGATAATATTTTTACAGTAGTATTTTATATATCTTCACGACAGCAGAAAGATGCTCTTCCATGTTCATCAGGTATTTTAGTAGATTATCTGGATCATTATAACACACAGTTTGAATAATAACTTATATTAATTTGAGATTTGAGTTTGAAAGTTTAATTCGAGATATTGGGGCAAGATTAACAAAGACGAAATTGCTTGCCAGATGTTTCATTGAAAGATGAGAGCTTTTAAAGACAGGTCATTTTTTCATATGTGCTCATTAGTACCGGTATTGATAAACTGAATCTTGAATATGTATTGCGAAATATATTGATGATACAAGTAAATTTATTATGTTACCACACACTTTTCAATGTTAGAATTTCTAAATAAAATGAACAAAACGGATGTTTTTGATAATTTCGGTACATGTGCATAAAATACATTTCAGTTTAGTAAGTCTAAATCTAAAAAAGTGAAATATGCATATGAGGAATAGCCAACCCAGGAAATACAGCCTCCCCACGCAGACAAAAAGGAAGAGAGAGCATGGGTCTAAGTTCTGCGATTCTGTTTATAGTTTGAAAATCTGTTGTTTTTTTAGTGTAATTATCTGTTAAAATATGTACATGTTGATGTGCAAAATGTTTACTCATTACAACATGATTAAGTTATTCAATTGTGAAGAGCAAAAGAATATTTGAACATTTTTGCGCTACATAAATATCATGTACATGTAATTGCAAGTCTCAATAATTAGTATTTTGGTTTCGTTGGTATAGTGAACGAAAAATGCGCAATATACGTACAAAGATATGTAGGAAATGTTGATGAATAGTTGTAGGAATCGAAGAAACTGGTTAGGCTACAAATGCATATCAAAAAAGTGAAATATGCATATCAGGAATGGCCACATCCAGCAGACACAGCCTCCCCTTACAACCAAATAGTAGAGAGGAAAAGAGATCATGGTATTACAAGAATCGTTCAGTACCGGTATATTGTGTAACTAAGAAATGTTACAGTTGAATGTCTAACTCATTTAAAGCTGCCTATTCGTAAGTTTATGATGGAATTCTTCAGTGTCTCAAAAGTCTTAATATTATTGATTACACTAGCATGTCTATAAATGAACAAGAACAACTTTTGTCAAATGTTGGGAATAATTGGTACAATGTACATTAGGGGCCTCTTGCGAGTGCCTTTTTTCTGCGTTAGTACCATTAAAAAACTTATTAATAAGCATAATTTGAAAACACAATTAAGATAAATTTAATGATAACAAACGTAAAATTATCTCGGCAAACCTTGATATAAGCTCTTGGTAGCCCGAATTTAAATTTTTATTAAAACAGTGACATTTAAATGCGAATATCTATTTATTCAAACTCTGCGTGATATGTTATTATATTTTATCTTCTTTACATTGGAATAAAATCTATTTTGAAATTCGTGAAAAGATATTTATATTTGATAATTATTTTAGTTTAATAATTGCTGTTATGTTCTAGAATAGAAACGGAACTTAAAAATAGCCATTTAAGCGTCTTTTTTTCTCTACTTATGATCATAAATAAAAAAGCAGGGTAGAACAAAAGTTGTTCGAGTTACGTAGATCATTATGATATTTCAAATACATAGAATGTCTCAATGCAACGATCTTACTTAAATCATATTATACTTGTACAAATGCGTGTTCAAGGCAAATTGGGTATCACTTTGGAGTAAACAACATACTTTTTTAGTTTAATTTTAATCTCTACGTGTAGGGAAAAATGGAGGAAATCAGGATGCCTTCAAATTGTCGTTGTTTTTCAATAACCGTCGTCGGGAAGCGGAAATATTTTGCATATTTCAATAAAGCGATCCTCACACATTATTCTGACCAAATTTCATAAGATTTGGACAATATTTTGTTTTTGACGTCTAAACTGGATGAGAAACGTGTCCATCCACCTTAAATCGAATTGTGTATTGAATAATTTATCGATTCGGAAGTGAAAAAATAATCAGAATTTTTGTTTAGTATTTTATTACGTGAAAACCTATAATACTGTGATTTTAATAAGATCTTTTGTTTCGTTTTCTTCATATTAAGAACTTTTATTGTCATTTACTGCTTCTGTAACAATATTTCTGTGAACAACAAAAACTTTTGTCAAAAACTTACACATAGTTTCCCCGAAGTACCACACGTCCTGGGCATAGATGTCAACCAGAACGGTTGGCATACAAACAGTAAGCACGAGTATGTCAGCTACACACAGATTTATTAGGAAGACATTCACCGAGGTTTTCATGTTCCGGTTCAAACACACCACCAGAACCACCAGCAAGTTTCCAAACACTCCAAGCAGAAATATAAATACAAAAAATACCGTTGACACAACCTGTGAACTGAGGTAATAAGTGGGTACTGTTTTCACCTTATTTAAAACATCTGAACTCATGGCAACGTTGCTAAAATTCCCCATACTACTACAATTCTGATCAATTTCAATAAAAGTTATATTGTTATCACACATGTTACCGCGATTTTAATAAAGCAAAATGTTTCATTAAGTTCATTATTATTTTGAACATTCACATGCTTTTAATATTCTTCCAATGTTAGTTTCATATTCAAATAAAATTGTGCGTTATTAACAATCCGCTCATATATATTTACTCCTTTTAGGCTTTCAAAAGTAACTGGAGCGTATCGACAGCAGCGGACAACTCGTATATGTTGCAATTTTGTCCTTCGGTATAAATTCACTTTTTTAAGTAAAGGACTTTATAAAAATATTTCGCTTTGCCTATCTGTCATAGGAATGCATTTTGACTGCTCGAAAACCACATTTAAGATATTGTTAACATCACCAACTGCTAGATATAAGTAGCAGCGTCGCTTATCTTTGCTGCTGTATTGGAAAACATTTTATACAGCGAAGATTCCAATAGGTAAATAAAACATAACAATATGGAGCAATATATGAATTCATTGTATCATTAATTTGGCTGGCCTTTGCTTTCGCGCAGACGATAACAAATGACATTTCTTGCGCTAAAACAAATACTGCAGCTATGATTGCAATGTTTAAACAAAATATGATATACGTATACAGCAATATACGGACATACATGTATCATTTAATTTTGCAGGACCTTATGTTCACCAAGTTGCTACAGATGATATTTCTTTCGCAAAAAAAAAACGTTTCAATACAGACAGATTTTTAACATTTAAAAACAAATCATGATGTATACAGCAATATACGATTCTAGCATTTAATTTTGCGCTGTATTTTTTCACGGTGTTGTTATAAATAACATTTTTTGCGCGAAAAACGTTTCAATGGAGCCAGGAATTCAATATGTTAACAAAAAAATGATATAAACAGCAATACACGGTTATAACATTTCATTTTGCGGGGCTTTGTTATCGCACAGACGCTACAAATGAATTTTTTCTGCGAATACAAATTCGCTAGATTATTTTTATAACATAAGCTTATTCCTTGTTCCATTTCGATGAGTTTTCGATTCGCGCGAAAATTAAACCCTTTTGCATAATAGTAGTAGTAGGAGAAGTGAAAGTACTATCAGTAGTAGTAGTAGTAGTAGTAGTAGTAGTAGTAGTAGTAGTAGTAGTAGTAGTAGTAGTAGTAGTAGTAGTAGAAGTAGTAAAGGTAGTAGTAGAAGTAGGTGTAGTAGTAGTAGTAGTAGTAGTAGTAGTAGTAGTAGTAGACGTAGTAGTAGTAGTAGAAGAAGTAGTAGTAGTAGTAGTAGTAGTAGTAGTAGTAGTAGTAGTAGTAGTAGTAGCAGCAGCAGCAGCAGCAGCAGTAGTAGTAGTAGTAGTAGTAGTAGTAGTAGTAGAAGTAGTTAAGTTTTATTTTTATTTATTGTTTTTATTTTTATTTCAACTTCTAATTCACATATTATTGTCACGAGAAATGAAATTATTACATATTACACAACCTGAAAATAATTTGTTCGGTGGGTAAATATTTTCCATTGAGTGGAGTTTATCCTCTACAACCCATGACAATAATTGTATTGATATAAATATTTCTACCTGTATTTATATATTTCGTATACATAGGTGTTAACTTGTTAACTTCGTTCATGTAACATGAATCTTAACTTAAAAACATGTTTTTATGTTTCACAACCCTAGAGACGTGGTCTATATTTCAGACAATCGGATAGTACTTGAGATTTGAAATTAGTCTCCATTTTCAGGTTTATGATCTTAGGCCAAGTCATGTTTGACGAGTATTAAGTACAATTTACAACTGAATTTATATACATATTTCCAAGGTATGTTTGGTATCTGTTCACATTAGTTTCTACACAGTGTGAGTAGACAGCATTTTTACATTTTCATCTGATTGATGCGAACTTAAACCAAATTTATATAAAAACTTACTAAACGACGGTTTTATAAATATATTTTTTATATTATTCTTAATCTCTTTTTATATTATTTTACGTTTTATTTCATTTTTTTATTTTTATTATTTCAACTTGCTTCTCGATGCGGGTGTTGCATTTGAATTCACTGTTTTTTGAACGAGTATACAGAATGAATATTACGGAGGTTTAATTTTATTGCACTAATATTCACAGATTAATTTCTTCACCCATCCCCCGACCCCATCCCACCCCCCAAAAAATTAAAACCATTAGCTAACGCCAATATAATTAGCAAACACCAGATAAGTGCGAAGGATGTACATGTACCTCTTTCAAAACATTGCTAATTAACATCAAGTGACAAGACTTTAGTGATAATTGGCACCCTTATTTGACAGTTGAAATCCCAACAATTACCCCTATAATTTCAAAGGGTTAATTTCGTAACCTTGTTGGGATTAAATTTTGCTCTTTTGGAAGGTTAGTTACTTATATGGATACGAAGATAGTTACATGATAATCAGTTTTATAAAAGAAACAAAACATATTATTAAGCATATGACATACATTGGCGAATTATTCATTATTTTCCAGTGATTACTAGTCTTCCAGAAATTTGCAATACCAAAATTGCTCAACTGTTTGATGATAAACAACATTTAAATAATCTGGTTTTCCACACGACTGTCGATATTGTTTTCAGCAAACTGATCATAATTCTTTTCAGCGAAAGAAAGATATTATTGCTATTAATTCTCCGTCATCGTGTCAACAAAAAGTGATGGCTTTGCTTAATTTATCTTTAGCACACAAACATGTTTTTCAACGTGAATTTTGCACGTAATCCGAAAATCGCTTTTTTTCAACAAAAACCAATAAGCTCATCAAGAAGCAGCTCAGATCAGTTAAATTGTTTTTGTCACAATTTTTTGTTTTGAGTTGACGTGACCGAGTCAATCAGATATCAGATTTTTTTCTTAAGTTAATTTTCCGATATAGGATGGTCGATTTTTGCGTGCATGTTTTTCCAGATAATTTAAATGGCATGTAAGTAATCAATAAACACTGATTTGCAAGTGGGGTAAGCCCGCCTCATCGGGGTTCTCATTTTCGATAATTGTTTGTGGTGTATAGTTTGAAATGTTATTGATCATTTAATAAACCATGCTCTCTTTTAATCTAAACTTTCTGGCCACGTTGGTACGCTGTGCAATCTGGATCTATTCCTAATACGCATATTTAATATTTTTGCGAAATACTTTGGTATTTTGTCAGTTAGAAATGAAGTTGTAGTCGCAAAACACACGCACTGTCAGTACATGTAATTATTGATAGGTGAACCATGGGATAGTGTTTTTTCTCATCTTTACCATGTATATCTGCATATTTGACAGTCATGTGAAAATGTATATTTTTATAACTTACCTTACTCAGGGTGGGAAATCACGTGACAAAAACATGGCCGCCAACCAAAAAATTCTCTCGGTTCGAGTTATGTTTTTACTTCGCTTATTTCTGGACCATTTTAAATGAAATAAACACTAAACTTGCGAAAACTTGCCAGAAGAACGATACCATCAAGATCCAAGTGTACCCTATCACCGAGTTGTGCAAGCTGCCAAACACTTTACACGAAATACCGCATAAACTACAAAAGTTGGCAAAATTTGGAATACACTATGAAATCTGTCTTCGTGTACGGGGTACTTTAGTGTTTATTTCATTTAAAATGGTCTAGGAATAAGCGAGAAACAAGTAAAAACTTACATCGAACCGAGAGAATTTTTTGGTTGGCGGCCATGTTTTTGTCTCGTGATTCCCCACCCTGTTACTGTTCGGATTGTATGAGTTGTGATGTATGTAAAAAGGTTAAACAATAAGTAGTTCACAACAAACGGTTTAGAATTTCATGAAATATGATCCAAACTAATATCCTGTTTTACAAATAAAATGCGATGATTAAAGCTGTCCAAATTCTAGTTTGACAATTTTGTTGATGACCAGTTTACATCTACACTATTTGTACTAAACAGGTCTTGTTTTAGCATATTTTATTTGTCATACAAATGCAAAAAAGGTCCTGGCAACAATTGACCTAATAATTCTTATCAAGTTAGTACATGTACAGTAACTGTAGGCAGGCCGGGCCCAATAACACGTATAAGTTAAGCCTTCGGACGCTACAGCTGTAAAGAGGGCGTCATAAGTTAAAAAAAATGATCCAGAAACAATTTTGGAAGAAGATAACAAAAGAAGGGTAAATGTCAGTGATAAACACTTTGTAACAGTTGCCTAGTCAACTTATTTGGGGCACGCCACGGGAAAAGATACCTTCAGTCATATTTTGACTTTTTAGTTGATGCTATATTTAGGAAAAACCAACAATCATCTTTTATATCTTCTTAACTATCAAGTGAATTTCTAGCATAGTCTGACCAGCACAAAATTTATAAACTTGTCAGAATATGTTACAAATTCGCCTATTAGTTATGAAGAAATAATAGATAAATGTTGGTTCTTTTTATTTTACCGCGAAAAAACATAACATTTATAATTATACTAGTCGGAAACCGTTAAAAATTCACCAACTTGTTATGCAGAAATAATAGATAATTGGGGTTTTGTTTAACCGCGAAATGCTTATTTTTTTCTCTTCAACGTTATCACGCAATTTCAAGGAATAGCATCGCCTTCCCAAAGACAAATTGTCCGTGACGTTTCCCATTTAGTAATTGTTATGCACAATGATAATCCTCTATGTACATGTTAATACGTTTGACATAAGGCAATTTTTATAGTGAGCAGATTATTTCTCGTACATTAGGTTAAAACAATTGCAATTAATAACACTAATTTCTTTTGAATTGCATTTGGTTTTAAAATTTGAAGACAAGAGCAAAATATCCTCAGTGTCTTCGTTGTGTGTTGTATGTATATACAAATACTATCTCGTAACTGCGGACTGAGCGGACTAAAAGACTTCCATTAGGTGTTGTTTGTATTAAAAAAAAACGTATTTCTGTTTTTCCATTACTGCCCATGAACAGGCTCAATCAAACCGAGCCTGCAATATTTCGTATTTGTCGTGGTCGAGGGTCTTCAAAGTTCCCTTTTCATCTATTTCAATCTCACAGTAGCGTTGTTTGTGCCGTGTGGCAGCTGTAAAAAGTCTCCCCGTACATTCAATCAGTGCCGTTGTCAGTTACGTCCTTTGAAGATCGTCAATCTCGATATTTATGCACTATGTTAATAGTACTTCTAAATTAACTTGTGTTTTTAATATTTCGGCCAGTATAAAGATGAGTGGTTTCAATATCCCAGCCAATATAAATATGAATATTGTTCAATCACCCCCAGGAATATACTGCCTGCTTTTTAAATTTTGCCTTTGGCGTTGTCTGTGATATGCAGGATATATATTCTAAGATACCCTCTCAAAATTCTATTCTGTTTAGTTCCGCCCATTGTTTTCTCGTTTAGGGCAAACCAATTATTTTATCTGGGGACCATACGCCGCTGAACATGGAATGGTATTAATCTGAAAATACCGCAATGAAGGTTCCATGTTCACCGCCATATGCATACCATCGTTTAGGATGGGTCAAAATTGTACTGTTTATTGGTGTAAATATTGAATTGCGCTCAACCCGGGGCTATGCGGCGTGGGCAGTAAAAAGCATTTCCATTACTGCCCATGAACAGGCTTAATCAAACCGAGCCTGCAATAGTTTCATATTTGTCGTGGTCGAGGGTCTTCAAAGTTCCCGTTTCATCTATTTTAATGGAAAAAACAAGTGCTGCCGTAGTAACGGCGGTTAGGATATAGAGTTACCTGTATTTTCATGTGTTAAAAATAAAATGTAATATAAGTCATAACATGTTGTTCATTCAAAATAACCTTGGATCTACAGAGAAGGAACTGCCAATTCTTTTTACCGAGAGCTATAAAAACCCTTGATACTGATTTATCTATCTCGAGTGAAGAAACTTTAGAAAATATGCTGAAGGCAAAATGAAGGGAGAAAGGGAGGGACGAACGAACCAATACACCACAATGTTGAATAACTCTTTCAGGATGTCTGAAATAAGATCCGTAATTCCACTGTTCGTTTATATCCATAGCCATAAAAACCGCGAACATAGGGAGGGACGAACGAATACAACACATTGAGTGTTGAATAACTCTTTCAGGATGTCTGAAATAAGATACTTACTGCCACTGTTCGTTTATATCCATAGCCATAAATTACAGCAAAGTTAACATATTGTTTTGAAAATTACCAGATGTCAAAATGTAATTATATTTTGTATTGCATTATGAATAATTAAAACTATAATTATTGTGTTATTAAAATTGTATAATAACAAGAACAGCACACTATTGCGGAAAAGATAAATATTAATTTTAAGTCTCATAAAGATTGGTACCTGGTATGAAGTGCATTGGTGTCATAATAAAAATCAACCCACTTGAATGAAACTAAAAATAATGAATTACAAAATATGTATTTGGTCCCTCTAGCGCCTACTTTTTTCAAATATATTTTTCCGATAATAAATGTCACTTTAATGGATAAAAGACATATTTGTCTTGTAGTTAATTTAAAAATAATGTAAAAGAATCTGCACTTAAACATGTCTAAGTGATTGGAAAATAAGAAAATAAAAATGTTAATCACTTTTAACACTTTCAGGATAGTGTTAGAAGACTATTTGTGTCTTTTTGCAGTTTTTACACAAAACATGTGTGAGTTTTTATAGGCTTCAATAAAAAGTGAATTCAGAATTTGATAAAAGGCCATAAATAACGTCTATGGGATTACATATCTTCTTTAAATAGGAATCAGAATGTTTATAAATATACTTAGACATTCTGTAAATTTTGACATCAAAATGACACACGTTACTCGCTTTAACGTGAGTAAATTAATTATTTCCTTATCTCATCATACGTAAAAAACACAAACAAAAACTAGGATTAGGTCGTTGTATTCAGCGGATATATACATTAAATGTTTCAAATGTCTGTATAGTCCAAGTGCAAGTTGCTCAAAACTGTCCAAACAGAGATAGAAGTCAGTGGGCCTGTAGTGTGCGAACCGTCCGAATGAAAAGCTGACATCAGTAGCTCTGGCTATTTAGCTGTCCAGCAGACGATCTCTAAAACTTCCAACACATCTGGATAAAGCTTCATCTAATAGTACCACTCGAACCTGAAACTAGTGCCTTAAAATATCCATATTTCTTACATGATAAATAAATATATTGTTTATGACTAAGAGAATACACCAAACTCGAAAACACCTGAAACAAAAATAAACACTTTATTTACACCCATTTTTCGATTTATTCCCTGAAAGTTCTGTTAAACATCGGCAGCCATCCCAAAACAATATATTTACAACATATAGGGCGGGTGGGCGGTTGCCGACATGTTTACCGCTGAATAGAAACGCCTCGAATGGTGTACACAGATAAAACCAACAATTAAATAGCCAAATCGCACGAGATACACGCACCTTTTCCCTCCACACTGACAATTACCGTCATGTTCGTATTATTCGAAACGTAAATAATTTCATTTTTTTTCCAAAACCCTTAAACAATTAACGCAACTCATAGGAGGCAGAGAAATCTTTTTACTTTAAACCATACAAACGCACAAAGTGAATCATAAAAAAGATATAACTAAAAAACGTAAAATTTGGAAATTATCTGTAAATCGTTACCAAATTCGTAGTTTTGTGTTCCACTTTGTTACAATGTTTTTTAATGTCAAAGATAGATTTTAAAAAAAGTATCAAAATCAACAAGAAAATGATAACGATACAGTTAAACCTGCCTTAGCAGCCACCTGCGAATAACAACCACTTGTCTTAAACAGCCAGTTTTAATATGTCATAAACTGACATTTTGTTCTCGTTTTCACCTGTCTTTAACAGTCACCTGTGTAAAGCAGCGACCTTTTGTAACTCCCTTGGGTGGCTGCTAAAGACAGGTTTGACTGTAATATCATAATATTTTGCAAAGTTAAATAAGTTATTTTAGTGATTAATACCGTGATTTGTATTAACCTTTTTATTAGTTCATCTTATTTATTTAGTAGATTTTAATAATAAGAATGCGTTTTTACTCCCTTTCTAAGTCCATGATTTTGAAAACGAAATATGTACAGGAGGAATTGTTAAAGGTAATTAAACAATTAATATCTGACCAAGTGGGAATACAGGCTGTAATGCCGATACAGGCTGTAACAATTTCGGCTATAAATTTATAGATTTTTTACAATTTAATAATTTGTATATTTTGAATGGTAGAACCAATGGTGACTATGATGGTAATTTAACCTGCAAAGGTTCAAGTTGTGTAGACTATTTCATATGTTCCTCAAATTTGTTTGAATGTATCGAATGTTTAAGAGTTGAAGAATTTTGTAATTTACTTTCTGATGTACATAATCCGATTTCTCTAAGCTTTAAATTTAGCTAGTATGAAATTGAAGATCGGGTAATGAATGATACTGTAAAAATTAAATTATGGGATGAGCAGAAATCAACGTTGTTCAGACAAAATTTAAATAATGATATTATAACCTCTATTTTGAAAAACTATGTTTAGTAGAAAACAATAACGTATTGACAGAAACAGAACTAAATAATATTGTACAAGATATGTCAACACTATTTGCTGATTGTTCGAAGCAAACTTTTGGATATGTTAAGTCGAATAAAACACAATTTAAAACTAATACATACAATAACAATACGACATGGTTAAACAATAAATGTAAGGAGGCGAGAAAACGATTTCACAGTGCTAAGTACTTATACAAACTTAGAAAAACAGATGAGAATAAAATAAATCTAAAGTTAAGAAGCAAAGAATACAAAAATACACTTCACCAAACATTTACAACATTTAAAAAGAAAAACGCAAACAAATTCAAATCCGTAAAAAGTAGAAAACCTAAGAGTTTTGGAAATTATTAAGAGGATATAAAAATAATTAAACGGATGCTTCCTTAAATGATTTGCTTCATCACTTCAAGACGATAAACGATAACACTGACGAACCTGAAATTTTAGAAACACCTTTAGATGAACCCGCAAATCAAGAATTAAATGCCCCGATAACATCAGAAGAAATACAAAAATCAATAAAGGAATTAAAAAATAACAAATCATGTGGTGTGGACCAAATTTTGAACGAACATCTTAAAGCGTCTTTTCCGAAAATCTCTATGATATTAGTTAAACTATTCAACGTGATTTTCGACACTGGTCTAATTCCGGAAACATGGGCTATTGGGAAAATTATTCCAATATATAAAAATAAAGGTGACACAAACAATCCCTCTAATTACCGACCCATTACTTTGTTAAGTTGTCTAGGTAAATTATATACATCAATTTTAAATCGAAGACTTCAAAACTACTGCGATAAAACTGACTTAATAAACACAAGCAGGATTTAGAAAAGGTTACTCAACGGTTGATAATATGTTTATTTTAAATTCTCTTATTGATTTGTTGCGTAATAGTAGAAAAACTTATTCTGCGCATTTATTTATCTTAAAAGTGCGTTCGATACCGTGTGGAGGCAAGGCCTATGGGCAAAGCTAATTATTAACAAAATAAGTGGTAAATTCCTTAAAACTATACAAAATATATATAATAAAGCCAAGTCATTTATATTTGCAAACGGTTCTTGTTCAGAAGTTTTTACCTGTGCAATCGGTGTAAGACAAGGAGAAAATTTATCTCCCTTGCTTTTTTTGCTTTACTTAAACGATCTACATAACTTCTTCGCAAGCAGTGGCTCCGTGTTAGGAATAGATTGTAGTCGTATTGGTATTCAGAATGATATCTTTAATTTTGTTAAATTGTTTGTATTGCTGTATGCTGACGACACTGTAATTGTAACAGAGTCCGCATCAGATCTTCAGTCGGCTCTAAACGTCTATGCATCTTAATGTGATGAATGGAAACTTCAATTGAACGTGTCTAAGACAAAAGTTCTAGTTTTTTCATTGGGTAGACAAATGCATTACGAATTATTTTACAAAACTGACAAACTTGAAGTTGTTTCCGATTATAAATATCTCGGCATATATTTCAGTAGAAGTGGGTCATTTCAAAAAGCAAAACAGGAAATAACTAAGCAAGCAACAAAAGCTATGTACAGCTTAATTAAAAAGTCAAAAAATCTATACTTACAAATCGATTTATTTGCAAAGTTAGTAAAACCTATTTTGTTATATGGCTGCGAAATTTGGGGCTTCGGAAACCTTGATGCAATCGATAGAGTTCAATTGAAGTTCCTCAAACATATTTTAAAAATGAAGAATTCGACACCAAATGTAATGGTATACGGAGAAACAGGTGTTATGCCAATTTCAATTGATATAAAAACTAGGATTATTTCATTTTGGTCAAAGTTGATAACATCAATTGATAGAAAAGTATCAACAGATATGTATATCTTATTATTACATAACTTTAATAATACAAACGTTCGCGCTACAACATTTAAATGGCTTAAAAACATTAAGAACATACTTTATACATGTGGAATGCAAAATGTATGGTCAACACACTTTTTCCCTAACTCTAAATGGATTACTTGCTCTGTTCATCAAAAACTCATAGATTTATTTTTTAACGATCGGTTTACAACTATTGAAAATTCCAGCAGTTGCAAGATATATAGATTGTTCAAACGTGAATTTAAATTTGAAAAATACTTGACTGAAACAGACGATCGCTTTTTAAATTATATTATCAAATTTAGAACCAGAAATCACAAACTACCAGCTGAAACAGGATCTTGGAATAATATTTTATTAGAAAATCGAATATGTACACTATGTAATACTGGTATAGGCGACGAATTTCATTATATATTTGAATGCTCTATTTTAAGATCAATGAGACTAAAATATATCAAACCAGAGTATACTAATAGACCTAATATCTTTAAATTTGATAAATTGTTAAATTTGAATAGTAATAGCAACCATGATTACAAAAATCTATGTATCTTTATAAAACATATTATATGCAAATTCAAGTAAATGATTGTCTTGCGTTTGTAACATTATTTGTATGAATGTTAATGTAATACCTTAATTCTTACAGGAGAATTTCTCCCGTATTGTGTATGTTCGCTCTTTGTATGTTTATGTTTGTTTTCACCCTTGTTTAACTATATATATTATTATTATAACCTCATGTTGCCATATGACCTGAGAGTACACAATAAAAGTTGAAAGTTGAAAGTTGAAATAAAATACCATGAGCTCATGTGATTTGGTAATCTAATTTGATGCCCTTTCATTCAATATGATTGAGGTCATTATATACGAAGCAACCAGCAGTGCTATATATCGGACACTATTCGAATCCCCAGAGTATAGACTGTTATTTTCTTGTGACATTTAAAATCGATTAATAAGCGCTTCATGTTTTACATTGCAATGGTTTCTAATTACTTAAGCCTACTTTCTAACTGACTAAAGCTTAGTCACTTTTTGCAATAGTTCATAGTCATATTCTTCTGACATTTATCATGGTATGTTTTCCGTTTTTTTATGTGAAAGTTTGTTGATAGTAACACTTGCCAATCGTATATGTACATTTATAACGATTTTTTATAGAGATATTGAAATGTCGATCGGCTTTCGAATTTATTTTGTACGTAATAATGGGTTTTTATGTTCAAAAAGCGTAGTGGTTTTAATCACAGTGACAATTTTTTACTCTTCAACTTCATCCTCTACGATTAAGTCTTATTCATCAAACGGATCATAATTTCAGTAGCTAAAGAGTGTGACGTATAGTTTTTAAAGGCGTTGCTATTATAGTAAAACCTTTCATTATTTAGTGGACGTTGAACAATGTTTTGACGTGTGACGTCGCCGAGCACGCACGTTTTGCCACGAGTAGCTACAAAAAAGCTTGCAGTCATTCACTGTGTCGTCAACGTTGGTGTTCCAACAGCCTTTTGAAAAAGCCGTAATATCACGAATTCTTCTAATAATTTCTGTATTCACGAGAGTATTTACACACTTTAATCAACTCGTATAATATCTTGTATTAGTATAATTACGTCTCTTGTAGGCATATTTTTTTAAAGATTATTTACATTTTATATGTTCTTCTATCCCTTTTATTAGGAGTTGTCGGAGAGGCGGCAACTGATATAGGTCTACACTATTATTATTATAACAAAGTTCTGATGTTTATTAACAATCGGCTTCCAAATCTTAAATAAGGGTTTTTTTTAATGTATTATTTTTTTTACTTTTCCTTCATATTTTGAAATTTACATTTTGGTACATTCCATTATTTGAATTAGACTTTGAGTTAACATTTGATTTCTCACAACTTCCCATTACTTTGCTTGCTGTGCTGTAGCATCTGATAATGACAGTCATGGTATCCTACAAGCTGCGATCTCTCCTCCATCGCCCAGGTCTCCTCATCTGTCCTAATGGTCAACCAGTGCTTTCTGCATAATGGAGTACCTCATCCTTATGTTGTCAAGAATACAGATCTTGATAATCAGCTTCTCTGTAAATGAACTGTGGTTCGTCTATGAGATGAGTATCATAAATAACCGAAAACAAATTTTACTATGCGTAGAATTCTGAAGACTTAGTGAAATATTTCTTTTAAAAATGAAATTAAAGTCAGACTGCGATAGGTCGAACTCGGTTGTTTGAATTTATGCTTTTCGAACAATTTTAATGTACCGAGAAATAATGATTAAATATTCTTGTTTAAGTGAGTATTTTGATTGAAATTTTTATTACCGGAAAAGAAACTTGAACATCTGGCAATTAAAACAAATTACAGTCCCTGCAACAGTCAGTGAAGTTTGTATGTTTTGTTTCGCCAAATAGCGATAATAATCCAGAGTCAGCTTGCTACCGTGACCACACAACGTGAACTGATACATATAGACTGAGCTAGTAAGATGATGCTAAAAGCCATAATAATAATAATAATAATAATAATAATAATAATAATAATAATAATAATAATAAATAATAAAAATAATAATAAGTAGAAGAAGAATAATAAGTAGAAGAAGAATAAGAATATAAAATAGCAGAGCTGGCAGGCTTTCTGATGGTTATGTGTTTGCAATCAATGGCAGCAACACAACTCATTAGATCCACTTCTTGTGGAAACCATCAACCATTTGTTTCCGTTCTTCAGGTGTAAAGGGAGCTGTTGTAGTCTCATCAACATGTTCCCGACAAATACCATTGCGTTACAAAATTCCTCTGACTACTTCAGAGACGGTTTTCTCAGCAACCGGCCTGCTGCAGTTTTCTCCAGATGGGACGTGCTCAGGCTCCACGTCTACACGTCCTCTAATAAACTTGTAAATGTTAAGTTGTTTTGGGGAGACTTATTCGTGAGCCACAGCAGCTACATACTTTATCGTCAAGCGATGTTTAAATTCCATTCTGAAGAAGGAATAACTTAAAAAAAATCGGCATTTTGCTACATCGTTTTACTTATGAAAATAAACTGTTCATATACTAAAAACTACTCAAAGATGCGTTATGATTCGTCTTATTTTCCCTTAGTAATAATTCGTATGCCAGCGTATGTCGTTCGTTTTAAGAACGTCAACCAATCGCTACAATTTGCTTTCATTCGGCATGAAATTTCGGATTCAGTTAGCTGCAATACGTTTTTATTCGCTAGGTTTCGCAAACTGTCGCAAAGATTCGTCATGAGATCGTTCTCGATCGCTTGATATGCTAATAAGTTGATCCGGCCCGGATAACTTGCGAACTCTAACGCAAGTTGATGAAAGCTATGAGAAGGCTTTGCGAGTGTTTAACGTATTGAAACGAATGTATACGAATCACAAACGAAACTTTTATTCGCCAATTTTTTTAACATGTTCAACATTTTCTGACGATCTAGCCTAATCGCAACGATTTGTAACGCTCATAAACGCACTCATACGAACACTACCAACGATGTACAACGTACATATACGAATGGGAACGAATACTGCTCAAATACTATTCGCCAGGATACCCAAGTTGACGTCGGGGGGCTTTCGCCTATGTGTGAGGAGGCCTTAAATGATAAAAATGTATAATTAATAAAGACTGCTTTCAATTATTACTCTCTTAGCCTTTGATATTTTAATTCCTTCATTTCTTATATAATTTATAGTTTTAAATAATTTAAAATATATGACTAAGCTTCACAGGAATTTAATGGCATGTGAAAGAGTTTATTTTCAAACAAAGCATAGATTCCACTTCATACTTATAGCTAATACCAAGAAATACAATAGTCACAGCCGACTGTAATAAAAGCGTTTTTCCCAAAAGCTCGCGTAAACACGTCATATATTTTGCCTTTTCAATTTATCTTCGCAGTACTAATGTGTACTACTAGACATTTCCTTTAAGAATAGATTTAAACAAAATTAGAAAGTTTTAACCTACATTTGCAAGCAGTCTAAAATAATTTAATGAAGAGAAACATGTTTCATGAGATGGAACAATGTTGTTGTGCAAATAAATTTAATTTTGTTTATAGAAAGTTTATTTACTTAAATTGAAACTAATTTGGAAAATCAATATGCCAAATAAATTCATTAAATAGTGCTGAGATTATTAATATAAGTATCTTGCATGAGTGTGAGGTGAAGATGGAAAAATCTGTCACCGAGGGTTAACTGTTTTGCGGGAACGAGGCTCTGCCGAGGTGACAGATTTTTCTATCTTTACCGAATGTCTCATGCAAGATACTTTTTCTTGCATACCTTTTATTATCTATAACATTTCTATGTATGTAGATCTATACAAACTTTTTTATTTTCCTTATGCTGAAATATTGACATTAACGCTAACCTTTTTTATAAATGACGTCAATAAATTGAATATATGACGTCACTCACGTGACTCATTCTACACGGGGGGGTGTAGGATCGAAATTTCCTACACGGGTGAAATCACCGGATGACCTGATCTGGTATGCAAGAAATAAAGTAAAATAATATTATCCTAAGGAGAGAAATAATTTAATTTAATGTAATTCGTGTCTCCAGTAATTAAAGAGAGGTAAATGAAACTGGTATTCTTATTGACGATATAAATTAAAAATATTATTAATTAAATATGTACTGACGTCCTATTTAACATAACAGTGACATACCGATAAAATACTTAAGATTTGTTTTGTAAATATGTTGTTTTTATTAAAAAAACACCTTATCGAGCAGTTGTTGTATTTGAGACTTTTCAACAAGGCAAAATGCATATACTTGATCATGAGTGAACCTGAATGAACACGTGTAAGGTTAGTTACTATTCCTGATTCTTAGTTTAATACATCGTTTAGGAAGGATCAAAAATTGTACTGTTTATTGATGTAAATATTCAGTAGCGCTCAACCCCGGGCTAGGCAGCGTGGGCAGTAATATGCAGCAATGGATAATGCCCATGAACAGGCTCAATCAAACCGTATATTTTACATGAGTCGTGTTCGGTGGCTTTCAGAGTTCCCTTTTCATAGTTTAAACCTAGGTGCCAACATGTTTTGCCACAAACCGTTCCAAGATGTCAATTTTAATTTGTAACGTGAGGTGTCTTTTAATAATGTGTCGCTGCTCTATGTTAGTCAATCTATTAGTATTTACAGTTTAGGCAGATTTTTTTTTCTGAATGGATCTTATCCCGATTTGCTTATTTCCCCTTTCTCCGGAAGTCACGTGTTTCTTTAAGTTTTGCGTAATCATTAGCGTAAAGTATGTTTAAGTCGGACAAAAATGTAATCCATGAACGGGACCAAATGTAGAGAAATATTGGGGCGCGTCACGGGAAAAGGTTCATTCGGGCATTTGACGTCAATTCTTGAAATGACGTCCTAAAGTTGAGCAGACGACATTACTTATTATGCATTTCGCGGTAAATATAAAATTATGTTGTCAGAATGTGAACTAAAATTGCCAATATGTTAATGAAAAAATAATAGATAATTGTAAGATCTTTCTAAATATAGTAACAACAAAAATGTCTAAAAATATGTCCGAAGGTATTTTTTCCGTGGCGTGCCCCATATGAGAAACTGATTTGTTTACAAAATCTGATAATAAGAATGATGATATTTCAAAAAGATTTCCATTAGTTACAATTTTGCAAGAAACGTTACCTGTCTCAAATGTCACAAGAAAAAACTCTGAACTTTTCAGATTGAATGCATCAAAAGACTAATTTTATCCTGATGTCTTGAAAGCAGAACTAATCTTAAACTTCTGAACAATCGGCTGACAGATAAGTAGATATTAAAATCATATATTAGCCGCGTCTTTGAAAGTTGTTTTCGGTTGATTTAATAAGTTTTTATTCTATGAGTCCAATAAATGTCACAACAAAGCAGCTAAAATAGATGAAAATAGATCTTTGACAACCACATAAAACGACAATTATTGAATATTAAAGACTTGGTTAAATAAGCAAGGTTAATGGGATGTAACATAATTGCATTTTACTTCCGCCGCCTAGCCCCCCCCCCCCCCGCCCCCACCCGCCCTCCCCGCCCCCCGCGCGCGCTGAGCGCAACCCAATATTAACACCTGTCCAGCAAACAATACACAATAAACAATACAATTTCGAATCATTCTTAACTAATGAGCTCATGTGAACATAGAACCTCTTATCCTTAAACTAATACCATTCCATGTTCAGCGGCGTAGAATACCAATATAATTTTTTTGTAAAATAATTATATAGATTTGCCCAAAACGAACAAACGATGGATGGAGCTGATATAATTAATATAATATTATAATAATATTAAAATAATATTTTATCAGTGGAGCTGAGAATGTAAACCTTTCATAATTATATAGAAAATCTGGATGTAAAATAACTATTCGCATCGTTTTCTTTTTGACGGAAAACTGCAGAAGACTTTCACTGGTAGGACTGGATCCTGCGACCTCGTTATCAGGAGCCCATTTTATGATCTGTCGGCCTCTGTTACAGCCAAGTTAAGATTTAGGCAATAACTTTTCTAATACATCTTTGCTTAATGTGATGTAAAGGAGCGGAAATCCTAGATATTCAGCCTTTCTTTCACATGGTTGTTGCATGATGACTACAAAAGTGAATTATGCATTTCAGGCTTCCACATACAGAAGAATCAGCCTACCCATGGAGCCAAAAAGCAGAGAGGAAAAGAGAAGATGGTTTATTAAATGATCAGTTGGACTGAAAACACCATTAACAATTAATGAAAATGAGGTTCCTTGAGGTAACAGCCTTGGAAAGTTCAGTGGTAAAACAATAATCATTGTTTAAATAACGTACGAAACCTTATAGATCTAAACGTTGATTTACACATTATTGGTTGTAGACAAACAGTCCAATTAAAAAAGTAAATAAAAAAAACAGTAACCATTAACGGTAATGATAATGCGCCTTAAACCTAGTTAATATCATGCTATGTATTAGTAAATAAAAAACCGTTTGATTCGTTAGTAACTTTTTTCATAACATTTGTACTTACCAAGCCTTAGAAAATATATGTGTCTATAGTTTCATTTGTTCCTGTAATTTTAACCATTCATTGTATTTAAATTGTAACAATTTAATATATGTGCATTTTAAAAATGTTATAATTAGCGTAATTGTTATTCAATTACAAAATGTATAACAACTTATGTGCATGTTTACAATTCTTAGAAACCATTACGTATAATCTTACTTTTTATGTACGTTTTTGTTTTGCAAGCATGTTGTGCAGAAGCCAATGTCCTTCGACTGTCTTTGACGTAGTTTTAAGTGCATAATAGAAAAATTTTCTATTGCGGTTTAAAGGTGAAAATTGCAGTGATTACGCTCCCTATCACATGTTCATGTATTTTAACGTGACATGTAGCAGTTTTACTCCTTAATATGCTTGTTTTTTATTTCAAAAAGCAGATTTTCATGGTTGCAAATGATTTTGAATAATTACAACAGGAATGTTTTTCAGTTTATATACTGTTCTCAAGTCTCTCTGCAAGCCAGACTTGCGATTTTTCTGTCATCAGACTTTCTTCGTTCAATTTGGAGTTATAAAGGATCATAAAGTGCTATTAGTTATCTCTTCCACATCGCAATAGAGTTTAGTTTCCGAGGATATATTTCCTGCTTTTTTTACGTTGGCGTTCTCTGTAATATGCAGGATTTATATTCTCTGATCCCCTGTCAACATTATAGTTTTCTCGTTAAGGGCAAACACATTTTTATATGGGGATCATACGCCGCTGAACGTGTTATGGTATTAATCTAAAATATCGCATTGGAGGTTCCATTTTCTTCGCCATATGTATACCATCGGCCGGGATGGTTCGAAATTATACTGTTTATTGTTGTTAATATTGAGTTGCGCTCATCAAACCGAGCCTGCAATATTTTCTTATTTGTCGTGTTCGGTGGCTTTCAAAGATCCGTTTTCATCTATTGCAATGAAAAATTTAATAATATATTTTCTCGATATATCTATGAAGCTAGGTTATAGCTTGCGAACTAGACTGGACTCATCCCTATGTTCTCATGTACATTCTTTTTTTTTCATAGATTTTATACCATCTTTATCTATGTATCTTTTACAGGCACCAATTTAAAATTGTTTATTTGTATAACTCTTAGGGGACTTCGGTTTCGGCAGATTCCACGTGGTTAAATTTTCACTTATTTCGCGCTGGGGTAAATGCGAGAAATAAAACTCCAGTGAAATTTGACCATTTAATAGCTAAATATATAATAAGAATTTGAACAAAGCGCGAATTTATGACCCCGCTACAAGGTAATTTGTGGTGTGTGCACAAAAGTTCGTCCCCGCGAAATTAATTATACCAAAGAATAAAAGATGGTCAAGCAGAGATACCTAACATGGACATAAATAAAAATATGAAATAAGACGTAAAATATTAAAACTTGTTTATGTTGTATAAATAAATTGCTTGGATTGAATTTTCGCAGAAGACATAAATGACATTTTCACCGTATTCACGCGAGTAAAAATTATCGCACGTGCAATATTCTCACAAGACTAGGTATTAAATCGTTTGATCTCGCTAGGATTTGAATTTGCGCACCGTCTCTAGCGCAAAATATGCGAAAATTAAAAAAAAACGCGAAATATAATGATATATAGGTAAAATAAAGCCATTTGGTTTAGAGCCATGCTACCTCCCAACGTTTAGTTAGAACATGCAAGCTTATTTCTGACTCATTTAAATTGGCGTTTTTGTACAATGTAGAACAATTTTTATAAGACAACTGAGGCGAACAAGTGACAATTCTTTGTTTTCTAATGTTCCCATTCTGGTTAAATGAACAACATAGACTTGTGCCCGTGATTTCAAAATCACGTTTTTCTCAATACTTACATACTTGTTCATCTGATGGTAACGATAATCTAGATGATGTAAAATATATATGGCTTCACGCTTAGCTTGATAAGTTGCTCTGTTGGTTTTGATAAGTGCTTTGTCTTGTTTTATGGTATCTCACATTATATATACCGATCAAAAATGAAAACTTAACAGTTTTTAAATTCAACAAGAGCTGTCAGAGGAGACAGCATGCTCGACTATTCGAATCATTTGAAACAAATGCAATTTGAAGATTAAAACAATAACAATGATGGCCATACATTCATGTGCAATCAGGAAAAATATTAACAAGTGAATGGTAAGGGAGAAATTCATTTCAAATAACAGAAATAATTCCTTAATGTACCATAAATATTAAACTGAATAGGGGAATAACTATGTAATATTTCTGAATTTGTTAGAAAACTTGTTAGTAATTTTTTTATTAGAGACATTTACTTTTAGTAAAATATCAATCACTTGATACCTTAAGTATTTGCAAAGTTATCGATGAACTGCACTTAAGTGAAAATATAAGTGAAACTAGAAATATGTCCATAGGACACGGATGCCCCTGCTATGCATCGTTTTCAGACACTCAAGTGCAATGATGGGAATAATAGCATTTCAAAGACAGTGATGTTCGAGTAATTATAAGAATTTGGATAAACTTGAAGATCAAGTAAATTATTTTTATTTGTAGCACTGTTGTCTTCTCATTACGGAAATGTCTTTGAATAAGTTGGTGGTAATGCAATGCAATGTCATAGTGAACATTTGTGCCAAGTTATTTTGAAATCCCTTCTTTCATAAAGAAGTTATAGCCCGAACAAGTAAATTCAAGTTTTAGTAACCGTGACCTTGACCTTGGACTTACAGGCATGGGTAATGTACGCAACACACCGCCTTGTCATGGTGAACATTTGTGCCAAGTTATTTTGAAATCCCTCCATTCAAAACAAAGTTATAGCACGGACAAGAAAATTCTTTTTTTAGTAACAGTGACCTTGACCTTGGATCTACAGGCATGGACATGGTACACGACTCACCACCTTGTCAGGGTGAACATTTCTGCGTAGTTATTTTGAAATTACTCTATTCCTAACGTAGTTACAACCCTGACAAGAAAATTCTATTTTAGTAACATGACCTTGACCATGGACCTACAGGCATGGGCATGGTACGGGACACACCACCTTGTCATGATGAACATTTGTGTCAAGTTATTTTGAAATCACTCTATTCCTAACGAAGTTACAGTTCGGACAAGAGAATTCTATTTTTAGTAACAGTGACCTTGACCTACAGGCATGGGCATGGTACGCGATACACCGCCCTGTCATGGTGAACATTTGTGTCAAGTTATTTTGAAATCCCTCCATTTATAATGAAGTTACAGCCCAGACAAGAAATTCTATTTTTAGTAACAGTGACCTTGACCTTGGACCTACAGGCATGGGTATTGTACGCGACACACAGCCTTGTCATGGTGAACATTTGTGCCAAGTTATTTTGAAATCCCTCCATTAATAACGAAGTTAAGGGTCAAGTGTATATTTTGCTTAACACAAAATGTAAGTGAAAAACGGGCGTAATTTGAAAAATATTGGAAGCAGGGTTAGGGGTCTTGTTTGTTATGATGTAGATTTTGATGGTGAAAATATATTTCAAGTTTCAAGGCAATATCTCAAATAGTTTTAAAGTTATGGGCAAAATGCATATTTTGCTTAACACAAAATATAAGAAAAAAGGGGCATAACTTGAAAAATATTGACAGCATAGTAATGGGTCTTGTTGGTAATGATGTAGAATTTGATGGTGAATATATATTCCAAGTTTCAAGTTGATATCATAAGTAGTTTTCAAGTTATGGACCAAAGTGCATTTTTGTTTAACGGACGCCGACGCCGACACCGACGCCGACACCGGGGCGAGTAGGATAGCTCCCCTATTCTTCGAATAGTCGAGCTAAAAAAGTTGTTCAGTGGTGCCATATTTTATCCTTCGTTTCATTTGTGGTATTCGCACATAGCTGGTCATTGGATTAACCGAGATGCTGTTGCTATTTTTTCACAGAGGTCAAGGCTATCTCCTCTTCCTAAATAATGATGAGATCGATGTTTTTGAACATAAAAGCCTCAAATAGATTATTTGACTCTCAAATTTAGCAGGTTATGTACAGAGGGAAACCCAAAATCTTTAAAGTCCACTGATGCCACGACATAAGATTCAGTTACATAAATAACCGATTTTGCAAATTACCTCCCATTTAATTAAAGAAAGAACAAAATTCAGCGCTCAGGTTTCTACAACCACATTTTTTTTTTCATTTTTTTTAAACTGATAAATACTTAACCGACAACTTCCAAGATAAACATATGGTGATCATATTTCTCCAGATATTTACATTTACTGGCATCAATAATGTAATAGGCGTTTTCCAGGTTATTTTTGTCAAGTTTTCATTTTGGCTCAGTATATTTCCAATAAACAACTGCGTTATAGCACTTAGTATAAGCATACTAATGCAACGTTCCTGAGTACCTGTTTCACTGTAACAGTTGAACAGTTAACAAATATCGTTCATAGTACAATTACGTTTCCAGAAATCGAGTCAATACAATTATGTTTCATTTGAAGGAAGACATTCTATACATGTACGATGTCGATAAAGTAAAAAATGATATTATTTTGTAAAAGCAAATGCGAAGCTTAATACTTTTCATGGTTCGTTGATGACTTCAACCAAAGATTGCATAAGGCTCAGCATGTTTCTTTCTTGTAGAGTGAGTAGTAGCAAAACATTTGGAGCGGTTTCAAACAGAGTAGAAAACAGAGTGCAATCGGAACGAATCTTGGTGATATGGATATTTAGAATCGGATGGATCGCTACTAGTTTTTTTTTATTAGAAGCGGTAAGAATCGTTTCTTCCTCTTCTACCAATCCTTGTTATGAGCCTTATGAATTTGGCTATAAATTCTTACATGTTAACAAGATCGTTTTCTGCTACATTGTACATGTTTCAACGATTATTTAATAAAACTAAGTAGGCAACTGTTATCGGTTGTGAATTGAAAAAAAAGGCAAAAGGTTTAATACGTGTAACATTTATACGCAAAGCCGTTCAAATTAATATATCTATAACACTTCCTCGAATTCAAACGAGATTTAAGACCTTAAGTTGAACAGGCAAATCATTGCTATTAACTTTACAAATACACAGTATTGTTTAATCTAAATCATTTGAAAACAAAGTCGTGTATTATCAAAGGCTGACGAAGAAAAAAAATAACTGTTAGAACAAACCTTAAAGCAGTAAACTAAAGAATTTGAAAAAAAGATATTGTACAAATGTACATGTACAGTTACAACAAAAGAAAATATAAAATCTTCACATGCTGAAATAGTCCACAAAAAGAATGTCACAGATCCTAGATTAAATCTACTTCCAAATCGTTCACATATGCAGAGTAATTCTCACAATGTCACAGATCCTGTATTAAATCTACTTCCAAATCGTTCACATATGCAGAGCAATTCTCACAATGTCACAGATCCTGTATTAAAGCTACTTCCAAATCGTTCACATATGTGGAGTAATTCTCACAATGTCACAGATCCTGGATTAAAGCTACTTCCAAATCGTTCACATATGCAGAGAAATTCTCACAATATCACAGATTCTGGATTAAAGCTACTTCCAAATCGTTCACATGTGCAGAGAAATTCTCACAATGTCACAGATTCTGGATTAAAGCTACTTCCAAATCGTTCACATATATGCAGAGTAATTCTCACAATGTCACCGATCCTGGATTAAAGCTACTTCCAAATCGTTTACACATGCAGAGTTATTCTCACAATGTCACAGTTCCTAGATTAAATCTACTTCCAAATCGTTCACATATGCAGAGTCATTCTCGCAAAGATTTAAACTTCCTGGTAATGCCCGAAACTAAGGTACTAAAGAACTGTCTAGTAAGTACTCCAATATGAGAATGCAAAAAGGTGAAATATGTATATCAGGGATCGCCACATTCAGAAAAAAACAGCCTCCCCACACAGTCATGAAGAAGAGAGAGGGAGAGAGCATGATTAATAAAATCAATTTAAGCCAAAGGCCAAAGATCAAAGACCCTAATTGATTTATTATCTATCCCTTATATACTATCAAAGAACAATCCTGGGTCTAAAACTTTCTAAAAAAGGCTTTCATAATTCCCTAACATTTAAAACAGAAGAAAAAACATTTTATAAAATCAAAGAAATTTCTTTTACATTAAAGTAATAGAAAGCGAAGGGAGATCTCATTATGTAAAAAAAGATTTACAAACAAAATAACTAGATGTCTTGGGGGTCAAACCAGCAACTTGCCACACTTGCTAAGCTTATACAGAACATAAAAGAATAATACATATTAAATTTACATAACAATGTTTGGAATGAAAATTAATGTGAGAGAAGAAACGAATGGGTGTGAAGCTACTATGTTAAGCTTATTGAATGGACCGGGAGTTACATGTAAATCAGAGTTAAATTGGATTGGAATAGGATTGGAAATGGGATGAAATCGGAGTGAATGGAGCGAAATCGTAAAAATTGTCAATTTCATGATTTTCAGTACTATAACATGCAAACAACTTCAGAAACACACATCTCCTTCAGAAAATCTAATTGAAGTAATTGTAGGTAAAGATTATTTGGAAATGGTATCGAGAATCTTGGACAAAAACGGAGTGTGTGTTCTAAGATAGTTCGAAAGGACTCATCTCAAGAGAGATCTCGGTTCCTTTTTCGACTATTACATTAACAATGTTGGAAGAGATTTTCCAATTTCTCCCCTAACACGTGTTTGTTTCTTAAAGACTTCATTCATATTATATAAACCTTCTAAACTTGACTTCCCTTATTGAAAGAAACTTACCAACAAATTCATTGAAAATCCAATAACATTGTACTTCCAACTGATTTGTAGGATTTACATTTTCATAACAATGTACTTCTCGCGACATATTGTAGGTTCTCACACTTTATTGACAGTCTACTTTATCTGATGCGAAATTCGTTAAATTAATTCCGGCAAGTGAATCTGGTTCAATGAGTTTTAATTAACGAATTATGTTCAAGTTTCCTTGGCTAAAAGGACTTATTTAGCCCAAATCATCCGAATTCGGAGTTTCTTCTATAATTGTACATTTGTAACCTAATGGATTTGATATACATTTGATCAGTTAGCAATCATTTGGAATACATGGTTAATTAGGTTGCATTCTACACATAACAACCTTTCGAAGTATACACCTTCGTACTGGGGCATTACAGGCTTGATAATTGAGCTATTGTTCTAAACTTTTCAATTAAAATGCAATTAATACTACATTTTAACTGATTTATTACTAAAAGTGGTCATATTTAACAGGCATATTGGAAAACTAAAAGATATGCGACTACATTTTATGCATTCAAACTGATTTGCTCAAAAGTAGGTTGGAATATAAACAGTAATAAAACGTAATGAATAGAATGAAATGAATTTACTTTAACAGAAACAGAAGAATAGCATACATGTATTTCTAGGTTCCAAATGTTCATTTATATGTACGCGAAATTCGTTTACTAAGTTGAACATACGCTTTATATACTGATGTTGTTAATTTGTATTATGTGTGTAAGTATTCTAAATCATTTTGAGCAGTCAGTTGCCTGTCATGTTAAATGAAGTTTTACTAATAAATCTATTAGTAGTTATATATTGCATGGTTTAATAAAAGTTTTAGGGCTTTAACCCATTAATGAAGCCATTAATGCCCCAGTACGAAGGTGTATACTTTGAAAAGTTGTTAAATTAGACCTATCATGGGACAATATGTTCATTTTATTTCATGCTTTCCAGTGTTTTACTGTAATAAAACAGTAGATTATATTCTGATAAACCACAAGTGAAAATTATAAAATATATTTATCACTGTGCCGGACTACTTTTTTCCCCTTACTGCGCCCCACTACAGTTACCTCCCTTTATTTACAAACATGTGGAGGCAGTTGATCTACATTGTAAACAAACAACAGCAACAACAAACGTGTGTCTGCTACAATATTTATTTAAAAGACAAGATTTCAGAGCAATGTCTTGGCATATTAAGGCTAAAATTGATGGATTTGACTATAATGATTCATAAATAATAAATAAAACACTATGGGGACTTTGAAGTGGCAAATCACAACTTCAGGGTCTGTTGATCCCAATGAATATTTGAAACAGGAGACTTTGTTGTCATTTCTCATGTCAAAGAACAAGGTCAAAATACCTGAATACTTTCCCTCAGACATCTTAAATAGCCATCTCTGTGAATTAATTTTGGGTGTAACCAAAAAAGATGGTACAGAGTATGAGCCATTATTTGGGTTAATTGATCAACATTTAAAGGGATATGAATCAAAATGTCAATAATGAGTTTGGTAAGGCAACAGGAAATTAATTCCTAGATTCTCATCCAAATTTAGGGGAAAATGGGGCGGGTGGGCGGGTTTTATTTTTTATTTACCATTCTCACTGTTTCTTATGACGCTTGTTTAGTGCAATGATAAATAAGGGTCTATCTAACTATGAATTGCTGATATGCACTTGAATGTTCCATACTGCGTTTTTGTTACACTAACGATTCTGTTTTGTAATGTAAATTTTGATGTACGCATTTTTTTCAAAATAAAAAAGGTTCGGACTGTGATTTTCGAGCGACAGGCGGGGATGAGAATTAAGGAATTAATTTCCTCTGGCCTAAATCTATGACAGTCTTGTCCAAACAAATGCAACAACTCAAAAGCATGGGTTGAGGAAACAAGCCAAGGAAGGCCCAGGTCCTTTTTAATTCAGTGATTAATAAGATGTATGAAGCAAACACTTTAGGTAAAAGTAACCCTTAAGCTTTGATCCACTCAATGGGGTACATTTGCACTCAGCATTTTGAGAATGGCATGACCTTTGCTGGGGAGATGTTCAGCTTTGCCTAGACAAGGCCGGTGGAATAGAATATCTTCTGTATGAGAAGGAGTGACAAACAAAACTAAACAGGAGCTAACTTATGTGACCCAGGTTACAGAATAAAATCCTCTGTTTTAAACTCTTTAGTAAAAAATCCTGCAGTTTAAACTCTTAATGGGATGTAAAACAATGCATTTTTGCGGCTCAAGGGTCATTTGTCAGAGACTTGCTCATTCAAGTATGTGTTACACTTTTGGCATTTGGACTGATACAAAGTCATATGGTGGCAGATTTATGCCATTTCCCTTTTTTGTTATTTTGCCACGAAAGGACACCATGAGAAAAGACGAAATAACGAAAACAAAAGCCATGCGAAACAACAAAATAAAGTAAAAACCACCATGCAAAGAACAAAAACAATTTTATTTTTGAACAAAATATCAAGAAAGCCACCATACAAAATGATGCAGTATTAATTTTTTACAAATAGTGTTTTTCTCCGTTCTCCTGGTGTCTTTTTGTAGTATCATAATGAAAATAATTTACAGTACAATATACAAGGCTGAAACATCTAAAGTTTAAGTGATAATAACAACATTACAACTTTCAGAAAAATGGCCCTCAGAAACAACCTAATGATTTTTATTTAAAAGCAAAAAGTGTAGATCCTGATCAGACAACACAGATGTGCTGGCTGATCTGGATCTAAATTGGTTTCCCACACAAGAAAGATGTATCAATAGAGAAAAGGGTTAAGCAGATTGCCATTTCCGTTAATTTTGTTTAATAAACAAAACTTGTTGTTCGGTATTGTTTAATGTTGCGTCTTGAAGTTTAAGCCAGCTGTATTTTTTTCTTATTGTTCTTCAAGTTTTTAGGTTCACTTCAGAGATTTCTTCAGAGTAACTTCTCTCATCACTGTCCTCAGTTTTTACGAGTTGTAACTTTGTACGCAGTTTCTGATGTTTTGGGCGTAATTTTGCACTGTCCATCTCGGCTTTCATTTCAAATCCTCTTTTAAGACTTAAAGTCGGTCTTTCATAAAATCGTTGATCAGTAGTTTTTAGAATAAGTCTAAATGAATTTTCTGTCCAATTTACCCGTCATTTTCAAAGTTCTTGCAAATTTGGTTCTTGATTTCCATTTGTCGACACAATTTGTTTTTAAGCGATTTCCGAGCTTGACTCCGACTCAGTCCCACGCAGAAATATTTCCTTTTTTTCGGCTTACTTGACCTTGTTTTTATTCTAGATCACAATTTCCAACAAAATGTCCAAATATTTTCGAATTTTAATCTCTTCCATTTATTATAAATTTACTTATTTAGTTGTTGTTTTTTTTTTACTTTCTGTGATGAAAACATACCTGTTCACCAAATCATCCAAGTCTCTGGCCATAAAAATGTAAATTCCATCAATAACTTCAGTATACGAGCGACAAACACGGCAAAAAAATCCAAATTGCTGTCTGATAAGGCTGAGAAACCGAAAGTGGAATTAATTCAAGTTCGACCGGACGATGCTGCTTCGTTGTAAGGTCCCAGTGGAATGGGCATGTGTCGCATGGCATTTTTGCTAATTCCCGCTTTCCTGGCCCTTCATGTCGTTTCATTTTAGTAATACGTCCGTTTCTGAAAACCGGACAATTTCGCAGATGTCAGCTGTCAATGCACATCGATTTCTTCCAGCATAAAGTTGTTTCTTTTCGGCCAGCATTCAAGCGTATCCGATTGATTGAATCTGATGACAGCGATTGAATAACACACTTAAGTCACTTTGATAAATATAAAAACACTTTCCTCTTTTTCCAGTCATTATTTAGAGCGAAATAAACTGGAATGTTGTTTTACCGGTTCACTGACTAAAATTACAATATGGCCGACAAATCAATTCTGGGTCATGTCGTGACGCGGAGGAATATTTTTCATTGATGACTTTGTTGTTTCTATTATTATTTGGCAGTTTGAATAAAAATATGAAAATATTTCTTTGAAATTTATTATTGCTTACAGACTTGATAAAATAAACACATGTTATGCAAGCTTTAATTTATTGTTAACGATTTTGTTTGGAACTATTTTGAATAGTGTCTCTCCCATGCACAGTGGTAAACATTTGGGCGCACCACGGGGTACGTAGAGTTGTATCTGATACTCATTTATTCAATATTTTCCCTTAAAACACTGGAAAGCATGAAATAAATAGAATATTTGTTTTTTTCAGTGCGTGATCGAAAATTAATTTCACTCGTGACCGTAAGATTTTTTATATTTTCACTCGTGGCTTCCCCACTCGTGAAAATATAAAAATCTTACGGCCACTCGTGAAATTAATTTTCGATCACTCACTGAAAAAAACAAATATCCTCTTTATCTCAATGTGCTACGAAAATATATTTAACACAGCTGAGAAAGATATAATTGAAACAGAGAAATAGAGGATATTTGTTTTTACCAGTGAAAGATAGAAATATATATTTCATCGAGTGAGCTCCGGAATTCGTATTTTCACGAGTGGCGAAGCATAATTCCACAGTTCACGAGTGAAATATATTTCTATCTTTTACTGGTAAAAACAAATTTTCTTTTTATTTTATGCTTTTAGTGCAAAATTTGCGTGAATTTGATCGAACAGTTATTAGAAACGGCGCCAAAACCACTTGTTTATGACGTGACGTCATTACGTCATATATAGAAATTTGAGCCCGTTTTCCAAACGTTCTCATTTGGTATGTTTAACGTGAAAAAAACAGTGAAAATAAAATTGATATTCCACTGTTTGAAAACAGTGAAAAACCACTTTTATTTCACCGGGAAAATTCTATAATTCACTGAATAGAATAAAATAAATTCTTTTCTTTATTAGAATACATTGTGATTAGGAATCATTGATTATTTTCAACTGACTCTAAAATTCAGATAATTAACGGAATTAAATACTGGAATTGCTGTTACATGTACAGTCATAAGAAAGGAGAGTGCCGGGCGCATTCACGCTTGAGAAATGTAACCCCACCAAAATTTACCCGAACAATAGACTTTCATGGGGATAATATCGTTTCAAATACATTGCTGTGCTAAAATGACACAAAGAGCTTCAGCGCGAACCACTTACCCAACTAAATTTATTAATCACAGATTCACAATTTCTCTTACATAATTTTATTTATTGCTATTGTGATGCGTATGTTTATACGATATAGAAACAATCAAAGCTGACAAAAACGTTGCCGGTCTGAAAGAGGATGTCATTTTTACAGTTTAATTGATTACATTATTGCTTGTAGAAACGGGGCGATGTTTAACAGACTCCCGAATCATATTCAAGATGCATGAAACTTTGATCGATGAAATAGATGAAATGGAAGTGTGAAAGCTACCGAACACGAAAATATGAAAACATGGCAAGCATATGGCGGTGAACATGGAACCTTAAATGCGGTGTTTTCAAAACAATATCTTTAACAGAGGGAAAGAGAGCGATATGGTTTTATTTAATTATAAACACCCATTAAAAGTACGGAGTCAATTAAAACTTCTAATCGAAACTCAACATTCTTCTCAACCGAAAGCAGGGTAGCGCACTCAATCAGGTTGGGTTTTCGCGTATTTTTCCAGTAATTTCTGGACCAAACTTGATCAGATAAACAGCGTCGTACTCCTATTAAAAGCATTTTGAAATTCATCGACATTTAATCTTCTGCTGCCGTTTTCTGTATTCAAATGATACTGCCTCTTTTAAAAAAAGGGTGTCTTAAATGTTTGAGAAACAGCAGCAAATTGATATTTTCATGTTAAATGTGTGCACGACATTCTCAAGGTAAAGTAGTATTGCTACTCTGGAAAGGGGTTTGTAAGTCAAGGTTACATTAATCAATCTATTAAAAGCCATTTAGCAATGCACTGTATGCGAAGCTATTTCATCATGTTTTTTAAGTCATTTTTTTTCTTACTTCACCCATCTTTCTTTTCTCAGCATAAGGCATATTAATTTGGAATCATAATTTTTCAGGGTGGTTCTACTTTCGCGTATTTTGAAGTTAGAAAATTTGGAATAGCAAAGCTACAGTGGTATTTTAAGAGCTTGACGTTCAGTGGTATTTTAAAGACTAGGCGGCGGGATAGAAATACTAGTATTCATTTCCTTTACTGCCAATGAACAGGATCAATCAAACCGACCCTGCAATATTATCGTGCTCGGTGGTTTTCAAAGTTCCCCTTGTATCTTATTAAATATCACAGTACTGCAGCGTTGTTTATACCTTGCGGCGGCTGTAAAATGTCTCCCCGTACATTCAATCAGTGCTGTTATAGGTAATGTCCGTTGAAGTTTATATTTAGATATATTTATGCAAATAATGGGTAGCGTTTAGGTCTTTACGGCGTCAATAAAAGCAATCTAACAATATTTTGATATGTTTTGTGTGTGTTTGTTTTCTTTTTTTCACCTTATTCTATATTGGTGGTAAAGTTTTATTCTTATATGAGACAAAATCACATGCAGAAAACACATCCAGAAAAATAGTACTGGGCAGTCACAATTTCGAATGACAAAAAAGTACCTATGTAAGTAAGTATGTGTTTTGTGAGTGTGGCGATTCCTGATATGCATATTTTACTGTTATAACATTTGACATGAAAAGTGATAACTTTAAAGTACGATAAACAGGCAGAAAGCTTGATTGGAAAGACGACTAAGGATATAATAATGTCTTTGGATTCGTAAAGTCAAATAACTGATCGCATTGATAAACGATTTCATAATTTAATATGTACATCAACCAAATGCAGGTAATTCATAAGTTATACCGACACATTTTAAAGTAATGTTTATGCATGCAATTAACTATAAATCCGCGTTTTAACAACCTTATATGTGGCAATACAGGTACAGTATGATGTAAAAATTTCAGTTTAAAAACAATTTTACTTTGAGTCTTATTAAAAGTCAGCTCGATTTGACACTTAAATACATTGCACATGAATTGTACGTATATTCGTACAATATGAATAATACCTAGATATGGCGAGATAGTACAAGTGCGGTACTAACTCAACCACAGCCGGGTTACATACACCCCCTCCAGATTGGAATTCGTCCTCGAATTTCCATTGAGTACAAAGATTCACTTGTGGAGTTATCTCGATGTGTTTAAACATCCATGGCATGTCCCTCATTGGGCGCCATTTGTAACAACGGTTCTGAAAAATCCACGCCTGAACCAAGGATTGAACCCGGGACCACTCGCATGCTAGTCCGGTGCTCTACCACGTCGTTATAAAAGCTAGCTCTATGGCGAGATAGTACAAGTGCGGTACTAACTCAACCACAGCCGTGTAACATTAACTATCGGTATAAGTACACAAAAATATATAACAATAATTGTAGAAAATGTTGCTCTCTTGTTTTTAAATTCCTATCTCATCTTTGTACATTTAAAAGTTGCAAGCACTTCAGGCGTGGATTATAAGATCTCATTTAATATAAGAAATGTGGCTTCAAACGATAACTAAAGTAATAACAGCCCTATCTTGGGGATTTTATGTCACGTACTCTGAAGATCAAGTAAACTAATTTGTCAAAAAATTGTTTAATTTAATCTTTAGTACATCGCTTTACCATTTATTATCCGACTTAAGTTAAATTAGAAGTAATCACTGTAAGTCTTCGCAATAGCTTATACGTGTAATTATCGTTTTTTTATTTGCACTCTTCTCCTCTCTACTTTCAGGTGTCGCAAATAAAGTAATATTCCTTTGTAATATTCTCAAGTAAGACAAAGTCACATGCCGGAACACAACCAGAAGAAAAGAAATAGTTCTGGAAAATCACAATTTCGAGTGACAAAAATGAACTTATTGGCATTTTACATGGTAAGATATCTGCATTGGGCAAAAAGTAAGATGAACAGGCAGAAATGTTGGTTAAAAAGAGGGTGACATCTGCAAAGAAAAAAAAAACGTTTGGATATGTGCAGTCATATTATTGATCGCATTGATAAACAATTTCATAATTTATTATGTGCATTAACCAAATGTAGGTAGTTGATAAGTTATACCGAAACATATTTACGCATACAAGAAACATCCGCGATTTTACAACCTCACATATGTGACAATACAGTTACAGGCACAGTATGATGTACAACTTTACTTGGTGTCTGCGCTATCAGTCAAGAGCGCAATACAGTTATGTAAATAATTTTTATCCAGCTCGATTTGCCACATACATACAATTGGAAAAATATACTTAATATCGGTATAAGTGCACACACATATTAAAGAATGTCGAATTGTTGACCTGATTTTTTAAAATTCCTATCTCAACTGTGTACTTTTACAAGTAGTTAACACTTAAACAATTATAAATCTCATTTTATGAATTCGGAAGTAATGTGGCTTCATGCGGTAACTACAGTGATTGGCCCGATTTTTGGGGATTTCATGGCACGCACTTTAAGACGGATCACTTAAACTAATTTAACAAAACATAATTAATTTAATCTTTAGTACATCGCTTGATCATTTATTATCCGACTTCAGTTAAACTAGAATAATTATTGTAAGTCTTCGTGGTAGCTCATACACCAATTTTCTTTTTCTTATTTGCACTCTTCCCTTCTCTAATTTTTGGCTGTCTACTGGATGGATGAGGCCATTTCAGATATGCATATTTCCCTTCTACGTAGAGTCTTTTCCTAGTGCGTTTTAAATTTTAAGTCATAACATTGCAATTACCTATGATCTAATCCTATATCAGTTACATTCAGAGAAAGTAGTTACATGTATACGTAATTTAAAAGCTTTATCTAGTCACTTAAACATGAATGGTAATGTTGGCAAGTTATTATCGCTATGGTAACGAAAAAGACATCACGAAGCATATAGTTTCGATATGCATAGTTTAATGTTCAATCTCACTAAAGTCAGATCTAACAAAATGTTATGTTAGATCTAATGACAGGCCGCAGATACCGTACATTTATAGCGGTTTATCCCGATTACTATTTTTAGAAATTGTCAACACAGGAAGCATGATTTATAACGCTCGCAAAATGATCTGAAGATGTCATTACATTAGAAATAAATGCAACTCTTTCCATGGTTTAAATTACTATGTTTACTTTCACTTTTGCAATTTTGTAGGCGACAATCTGGTTGGTTGAAAGGGTTTGTGATAAAAACACGTTTTAGTTACTCGTCGTCAGTTCCTGATAGCGTAGCTGTTTTCAGATGATTTTAATCAGATTGTTCACTATTGTACGTTTTGAGATCGCTGTGTAAATAGGACCCCCTTCCTATAATGTGCATTCTACACACACATGTAATGTAGTGAATTCCTGAAACTAAAACTTGTCAAATCAAAAACATACATGTATGACGTTATCATCGCCAAGTTATATATACGAAAGAATATATTTCAACAGAAAAAAGCAAAACGAGAAAGCATGATGACTACATAATTATAATTTTGATTTGAAAATTTTCGTTAAAAATAGCAAGATGATAGTTATATTTTGAAAATAACACATTGAGTTTAAATTTTTGTTCTCGCTTGTCGATTACAAATTCAAATAAATAAACACTTAACTCGTTTGGCTTGATTCCATAATAAATTTAAATTTGTTAAAACTAATTATTATTTAAGTGAAATACTATAATAGGAGGAAACTGTAAACTTCATTATTTGAACAGCAAACCGGCATCTTTTAGGAACAGCATCTCAACACTTACTATATTTCTGCTTTAAGTGCAGCCTCAGTACATCTATGACTTGGTTTCTATCAATGATTAAAGAGGAAAACATGGACGGAACTAAAAAATTCATAAACTCTCGACAGGGGACAAGGTAATTCAAATATAAAGCAGGAGGTTTATCCATAGGGTTATTGAACAAAACCCAAATGTATTTTGGCAGGGATATTGAAACAACCTAGTAAACTGAACAAAATGAAAACTTACAATTTTTTAATTCAAATTTTCATATCTGGACATTTGATAAAGCGGAAAGATGTTGTTATGTTTTTACAGGGCTCAACGTTATCTCCTCTTTTCTATATCATGATGAGATCGATAACTTTTAACATAAAAGTCTCAAACATATTATTTGACTGTCAAATTTAGAAGTTTATGGCGTGTACAGAAGAAAAAACACAATCGTTAAAGCCTACTGAAGCAAAGACATAAAATACAGATATTTAAATATCCGATTTTGCAAATTACCTCCCTTTGAATTAAAAAAAGAACAAAATCCAACGCTCAATGTTCCTCAACCATGTATTCGTTTTCTTGTTTCTTTTTTCTTGTTTCTTTTTTTGAAACCGATTGATACTGAACCGACAACTACCAAGATAAACATACTGGTGATCGAATTTCTTTAGATACATGGATTCACTTGCATTATTTTTGTAATAGGAGTTTTCCATATTATTTTTTTGTCAAGTTTTCATTTAGGCTCAGTATATATAAAACAAGACAAATCATTGAAACAAAAGTAAGTTACATTTGTAACGTGCTTTGTTTATTTGTTCATCTTAAAATATCTTATATAAACCCAGGTTGCTTGTTCCTTCTCTACTTTGAGACTTTGTATGGAGGCCATGTTTTCTGGATGTGGTCTTTCATTCCATCATTAGCGTTAAACACAAAACAAATACAAACAAACTGTAGAAAGAAAATTAAACTAACTTTAAAAAGAATACAAACCTAATGAAAAAATAATATAAACTCACTGAAAAAGACAGGTTTAATTAAACATGTCAACAAACTGAAACGAAGCTCAACACAAACACGTTCATTTTCAGTTCGTTCATTCATTTTGTAATACATTCAAAATTTAGTAATTGAAAAACATAATTGTTGAAAATATTGACCTACATTTAAAAAAAATCCTTTCCCAAAGTTTGCAATATCCTCAGCGGTAGGCATGTGGTAAGTAAATGTAAATGTCATTTTCTGGAAATCATACGGCTTCATATTCTAGAAAACGATGCATAAAGTAATAACAATCCTGTTTATTTCGGGTTTCTATGGCAACCATTACGTTAGTTAAACTAAAATAATAGACAGAAAAATGGTTGGGCACTTCCGTTTATTATCCAAATGTACTTAAGCTAGAATAAAATTGCATATTAACACAGTTTTTAATGTTCTTTTCACATGAGCCCTTGCTTTTACATTTTTTTCTTTAAATTTGTAGACTGAGATTGTTTTTCAATTTAAACAACTTTTTAACATTGCAAGTAGTTACGAATTTTAGCCTGTTTCAGGAGAACTTCGATGAAAGCAGTTTTACGACAGGCTTACAATTGCATATTAATACAACTAGTTTGCCCTTATATTCAAGAAATAAATCCATTAACAGGGGTTCCATTTTACCCGGGAGATGAGCCTTTGACTCTTGGAATTTTTAAAACTCCTCCGTTTGACCCCCATCATTTTATCTGAACGGTCATTTTTTACTTAAATTAGGGGTATTTTGGCCATAAATCGCCAGAATCCACTAAACAGTTACCAAAATGACCCTTGAGATTCAGTAGCTAGTGGAACCCCTGCATTAAGTATGTTTTGATATTACAAACCTTAACCTACCTATTCACAGTTCAGGGTTAACGTTTCTAGGTCTCAGATTTGGTAAATGTTAATAGGGACTTTATGTAATGCCAATAAATGCAAGGAGCAAATTTCGCCAAAATATTGGAAAATCTGTACAATATCGGGGCTGTTGTGAATGAATATTGCTGGGTTAAAATCATTATGATAATTTGGTTTGAAATAAAGTCATTCTAACATTGAATATGTTACAATTCACATCCCGTTTACTATGTTTAAAGGTCTTTTTCTCAGTTAATATTATAACTTCTGATATTTTAAAACTTAGTTTTTCTTAATCTGTGACCATACACCTATAATGTAAGAAATGTTTACACAACAATGTTGCTGTTGGCTTCTACTCTTATCGTCCTATACATTATGTGCCTTTGATCATTCTATAAAGTCCTCTCGTATAATCAATCAATTTTGTTTTCACTTATGTTCTTTGAAGGTCGCTTTGCAAGATAGTTATGTATGTTGATAGTAAATGTAGTTCTAGATTAATTAGTACATCTAGTTCTAGATTAATTTTTGTTTTAATACGTCGACCGGTTGAAAGATGTGTTTAGATTCGGATAATGTTCATTTTCTTCAAGGATAAACTTCCTGTCCCTTAATTTGGACTGTAACTTGATATGTAGGATTTATATTCTCAGATCTCCTGTCTTAATTATATTGTGATCATTTTGACCTATTTTGACCTATTGGTTTTTCGCTTTCGATTAAGTTTAATTCTTTACCATGTGACCATGGATTGTGCAAATATTGAGTTGAGCTGATCGTAAGTCTAAGCGGCGTAAGCCGAAATACGCATTTCCATTATAATTGCCAGTGACTAGGCTTAATCAACATTGGTTAAAGCGTGCCCGCAATATGTTTGTATTTTTTGTGTTCGAAAGCTTTTACAGTTCACATAACATCTATCTGTTAACTAACATCTAACACAACTTTTCTAAGAACGTAGCTGATTAACAAGGAGAAAAATATTAATCAAACAAGAAAATATTCAACTTGCTTGATGACGTCATGAGAGCGTTGCCTTGACAACGGGCGCTTTGTACCGCAGATATTTCTTTTTTCTGCATTAAATTTCAATATTTATTTATTTATTTTTGAAGGATATGATAAAAGTATCCGAAACGCGTGTCATGTAAAACAAAAAAGTAACCTTTTTTTTTAGGAAATGTTTAATTAAGCTCGGGTGAGGCCTGCTTACTAACATTCTTTCCTGGAAATCTAATATTGGCTTGTAATAAAGGACACCTCCTGACAAATCCTTTACAATCTACATATCTTCATCTGGTCACATAGGAATCTTTATGGAGGTATGTTTTACCTATCAAACAATTCATACCAAAGCATTATAGAAGGGAATTCAATCGATAAGTAACATTAAACATGTACCGATGAATTACGCACTGTACACTGTACGCGAAACGAGGCAAATTGGGGCAATTTAAGTAAATCAATTAATCAGTAAGTTCATTAATCAGTTGATTTAACTAATTTGAATTAATCAGTAAGTCCATCAATCAGTTTATTTAATTTTTAATTAATTTGAATTCATCATTAAGTCCATTAATCAGTTGATTTAAATAATTTGAGTTAAACAAAATGTATGTTTTGATACAAAGTCTGAAGGGATGTTTATAATTATTCATCTGAAACAGGTAAGAAAAGTTAAGATAATTTTTTTATATTCTCTAGGTTAAATACAATCGTGTAACCTTTTCCGTATAATTAACGATATAAGGGGAATTATCGTGTAACAATCTTCACGTGCAGAGATAGGATTGTTATCTGTCACCCCGATCCTTCAATATACTGCTTCTACTTAATGTACTTTCCGAAGAATTAATAGTTTTAATAACATTTTTATAATTATCGGATGGCTATTCCTTACTCAATTAAAAATACGTTTTATTGCTAAAATGACTAAAGTTAAAGCCATAGATCGCTGAAGTCAGTAAATTTCTGATTTTCAACGATTTAAACTTTTTCTCATGTACAAAAACATAAATAATAAAGGTGTCCATTATTTTATTTAAAAAAAAGTTTTACTTTTCATAAAATGTTTTTTAATTTGAGGTTAACAGTAAATTGCAGCTTTTTGTAATTTGTTCTTAAAATGACACGCCAACACCAAAATTATTAATTTTCAAGAAAATAAAAAAATAAGTACATGGTTCAAAGAAGAAAGAAACATGTTTATAAAATATTTTGATTATTTCATTTGCATTCTCATTTCATCCTTTGAACAGGCTTATTCATACCAAGTCTGCTACAGTATTTAGTATTTGTCGTGTTTAGTGTACATTTGTATTTCAACTTTCTTTCTCCATCTACTTAATTATCACAATTTCGTGTGGCGGCTGTAAAATGTCTTCCCGTACATTTAATCAGTTATATTATCAGTTACAATCTTTTATGACCGTTGAGCACAGTACAGAATTTGCGTAAATTTTGAGAAGCGCTTACCCAGGGTTTGGCGGCGTGCACAGTAACATGCATTTCCTTACTGCTCACGAACCTGCTAAAACAAACAAGCCTGCAATACTTTGTATTCGCCGTGTTTTGTGGATATCAATGTTCCTTTTGATCTTTAAACTATTACAATTTCTTGTGGCGGTTGTAATGAGTCTCCCCGTACATTCAATCAGTTCAATTATATCTTTTAAGGCCGTTAGGGCAGGGTAATAAAATTTGTGAAGTATTGAGAAACGCTTAAACCTAGGCGGTGTGCACAGTAATATGCATATCAATTAGACTAAGTGCTCATAAATAGGCCTGCTCTTTTGTGTTTTTTTTTCATGTTCAATGGCTTAAAGTTCTTTTCCATCAATACATATACACATATCATATTATGTCTGAACATTAATGTTTCATTACTCCATCAATTAGCTTTTCTGCACTTAGCAGCTCAAAACCTATAACGTTAATGCTTTGAAAACTAGTTATAAGTTTCCTCGTTATATCATATTACTAGTATTAAATCTGATCAATTGATGTTGCCAGTTAATTAGCATCTTTAAAGATGTGGAAGCTTTATTTCACTGAATGCAAGGGAGTTAATCATTACTGAGTTTAATAATTTGCACAAACAGAACACAAAACTGCAAACTTTGTTATACTGGTGAAATAAATAGATAAACACTTTCTGTACTGATCCAGACCGCGCCGATATGTTAACATTTTCTTTTATTTCCATATAAAATGTTTTGAAATTTGTTCATCTTGAAATTTAAACTATCTCACTGTTAAGATAACTTATGTGCTGCCGGGAAAGGTGGTCTTAATCACATCGGGGTGAAACTGCTTTTTTTAAATCGATAGTATTTTCCAAAACACAATACTTTCTAGGAGAACAAATGATAACGTAAAACAATGCAAACAGCGAACGGACGTAGGCGTCATCTTTTAATATACAGCGTTATAACCATTTGGATACAACGATAGAAAATGCTTTTTAATTCGCTGATCGACCTAACCACAAAATTCTCAAAAATGTGTATCCAACAAATATTATACAAATGTGTTAACTTTGCCATTCATGAAATATGGGTTTTGTGGATAAATACAAACATTTCTGTCAAGTCTTATCAACATCTACGCAGTAATAAAGTAAACATACTGGACCTTTATCAATGGAATTTAAATAGCACATTACGATTACTGATATCATTTGCAATTTGCAACCTATTAGCCACACGATACTCATCAACAATAAAATTAATTAAATTGCTTAACGAGTGAAATAAATTCGAAAAGCATTAAGGAAATTGGATTTCAAAACTCTAGGAAATGATTTTTTAAAATCGAACTATTGCTAAATCGCATTATACTTCAGAATACAAAACGTATTTTCCAATTTAAGCTGAAATGATGTCCATTCATTTTAAGAATCTCTTTTAATTTTTTTCGAATATTTTCTGATTCATATCAAGATTTTTGTGTGAAAGATCTCTTATAAAAAAGAACTGTTAGATATGCTAAGATGTTTCTTGGTGGTCTTTAAGTCTTTGTGTCGGTTTTATTAAATTTACTTGCCATGGTTAGTTCTTATCCTTACGTTTTAGAATGATATTAAATAGGTAAAGTACTTTTAGTCTAGTCGTATGGCATTGCATGATTATAATTCAACATGTAAATGATATTAAATTATATTTATTTATTTATTTCCGGAACGCTTTCTTTCCAATCCCACCATATTATTTTTCTGACATCATGATTGAATTGAAATTTATTTAATATCTAAACATGTGTTATAAAAATGTGAAATGTGCATAATCAGGAGTCGCCTCACTCACAAAACACAGCTTCCCCATGCAGCAAAAAAAGAAGAGAGGAAAAGAGATCATGTTGTAATAAGTATGTCAATTCAAATTAGACGCCACAATCAATTAACGACATAGAGAACCCTTTGGGTTACCGCCTTGGAAAGGTCAGTGGCAAAACAAATTGCCACGGGGGTTTAAACCAGGTTCTTGGGTGCACCAGCCACACACTTGCCCAAGCAGGTTCTCATATCAACAAACAAGTACAAGTTGTCTTGGTAAAATAACTCCAACTCATCAGCTTAACAATAATGCATGCACAAGCACACGAACATATAAAGCATAAGAAGCTTATAGCATTGCAAAGCCAAACGGTCGAGTATTCAGGGATCTTATCAAGACAAGAGCCTATGAAGTCAAGTTGGCTAGAACACGATGACAGGGATAAAGTTAAAAAATGACAGAAAGCTAAGACTAAGATTTTCCGAAGTAAAACGCAATTTCTTATTTATGATATGCATTTAAAGTTCATTTGTAGACTATTAAGAACGTTCTTATACCAATAGATGTTAACTTTTACAACATTGAACGGTAAGATATAAATATAAACAATGCATACATATTTTAAAACTCCGAAAGAACCATATCAGACCTCATATCATAGTCCGGTGAATGTTTGCAAATCCAATGAATTTGCAAGCTCTGCTACTTTTTCTAAGAGCTTAATTCTTTTTTCATAAATATACAGTAAAGGGGAATAGTGGTAATAAGTTTTAAACTAATATCACGTATTTAGAAAAGACATTGCTTTGTGTCCTCACAAACGGCACAGTTCGAGTAAGCAACATATAATTGGAAGTTGATAGAGAATTACAGTAAAAACCATCCTCGCTCAATGAAAAATGATCATTGTAAAACCCATTTTCTCTTTTTATTTTATGCTTTTTAGTGAATTATAGAATTTTCCAGGTGAAATAAAAGTAATATTTCGCTGTTTTCAAACAGTGGAATATCATTTTTATTTTTCACTGATTTTTTTTCACTTTGGTACTCAAACGCAATTAACATACCAAATTAGAAAACGGGCTACAATTTGTATTTTTGACGTTATGACGTCACGTCATAAACAAGCGGTTTTGGCGCCATTTTTTCAAACTTTTTCGTCAAATTCACGTTAATTTTGCACTAAAAGCAAAAAAATTAAAAGGAAATTTGTTGTTACCAGTGAAAGCTTCGCCACTCCTAAAAATAAGTATTCCGGAGCTCACTCGGTGAAAGATATTTCTATCTAACACTGGTAAAACAAATATCCCCTATTTCTCTATTTTTTGGCTATGTGGTGAGATCTGAGTCTTCTTGATGTGGCCATTCATCATATGCATATTACCCAATTTTCCTAATATAGTCTGATTCATTTCTATCCTACCCTTTGAATTCTTATTAAACAATCTTAACAGTTGTCATTTATTAGTGTTCGTCACCTTAAAAAGTGACAGGATACTTCAGTTTAGTGTTACACAAAGTTTAATTGCTGCATTGCGACCAATCGCAACATTCGATCAGCCCGAACATATAAACCACTGAATCATTTAAGGCCGCTTCTAGAGCGTGACAAGTGATTTTGTTTTCTATGACTGTGGATTGACCCTGTCAGTCTAATTTTAACAATGACCCGTCAGCATAATTCTCTTCTTTTACTGTGTTTGTTTTTAAGGTGGGGGATCATGATGTAAATGTTTGAATTTTCAAGGATTCATTTACTATGCAAATGCTTATTCTGCAACATTTTATACACAATTAAATGTTCATATGCAAAAAAAAATGCAAATTGAAATTATGCATGCAAGCTTTTAAAACATCTTCGAATTCATTATCCACTTTGTCCATTTAAAGTAATGAGATACTAACTATTTATGTAAAGTGCATTTAGTGATTTACCCTTCAAGTGCAGACAATTTTAAGAGCCCTCAATAACAATCAGACAGTCGGCAACGCATAAGCTGCGCTGATAGATTTGATGTATTTAAAGTTTATATTCAAAATTAGCAAACTATTCAACATATTTAAAAGCTTAAAACGTTCGTCACAAGAACTTAATTTGCATGACAAATGTGGCTATTCTTACGCATTGTAATATTTGTTTTATAGATTGATAACAATTAGTTTATAACGATTTAAAACAGGCATCTCTTTTCACAAAAGTGCTCTAAATGCATCCATACTATGCATTACATCAATCATGTGTGTGTTCTGGTCTGTCTTAATTACTTTTTGAAATCAATAAACACATTTAAAAAAATGTAAGTTGAAACGGGAAAATAATAAAAATTGGTAAAAGGTTACAGCAAATTCTCACCATTAATTACATTTCTGAAATCAGCATCTTTTTAATTTTTTTCAGCACCTTTATCTTGTTTTAAGTTTATGTTACATTTCGCTTTCCTCTCCATCATCCTTAAAAAATAAAAGTTGAAAAAAAATCACTTGAACCTTTTTTCATTATTTGAAGTGTTGTGACATAAAGTGATAGTGCCTGTAGCTGGAAGCGAAACCGCACCTTCACGGCGATGGCGCCTAGCTCTTCCTGCGACGCAACCAATTGAGCTAGCCGGAACAACCCCCAAAACGGTTGATCAGATAGCCTTGATATAGGTACATGTAACCATCACTGCATGACATCGGTAACGGGTTATTTTACTGATAACAGTACTGACTTTATGTACAGGGGGACTTTTTACGGCCGCCACACTGCACAAATAGCGCTAATGTGAATTTCAAATGATAGTGCCTCTTGCTGGGAGATTGTTTAAGACAAAAAACTAGATCTCATCGCACCCACCATTCAAAATACAAACTGAGTCGGTGTGACCATAACAGTCAAATTCTAACTGGCTAATACTCGAAGCTTAATATAGAAACGACAGAATGATCGACAGAAAGTTATGTGTTTTTCTCAAGAGTTACCGTTTTCATGACGTTTATGCTTCAAACGATACAAAATAAAACCTAGAGCTGTTAATAATATTTCATGCAGTGAAGTCAATACACTAAGGAGATAATCAGTCCTGATTCTCACCATAATGAGACTAAACTCGTTGAGGATCAATCTCACTAAAGTCAGATCTAACAAAATGTTAGATCTGATGTCGGCCCACAGACATTGTACATAAGTAAAAGCGGTTTTCATCGATTACTTTTTTTAGAAACTGTCAACAAAGGAAGCATGATCAATAACGCTCGCAAAATGATCTGAAGATTTCATTACATTAGAATTGCATGCAATACTACTTAAACACTTATATCTACAGTAAAATATGTCTTACGCAGGCTCCCGACACTTTCCATTGTTTAAAATACAATTTCTACTTTCACTTTTGCGAGTTTGTAGGCGATAATCTGATTGGTTCAAAGGGTTAGTGATAAAAACACGGTTTAGTTACTCGTCGTCAGATCCTGATAGCGTAGCGGTTTTCAGGAAATGATTTTAATCAGATTGTTTGAGGATTATATGAATTATACTATAAGATCACTATTAGCTTAATTATTGCTTTATCACGCTAAGGATACGTTTATCCACCGGCTTCCAATGTTGAGTTTTGGAATAAAATCCGTTACTCGATATCCATTTTAATCCTAATTTGTTTTTTTTTTCTGTTCATTACAATCCCACTCTAAAACTATAAAACGCAGGTCGTTTATTCGTATCGATTAAAGATATTTTTAAAATGATGTCTCTTTTTTTTTGGGGGGGGGGGGGCGGCGAGGAGTGGGGTGGAGAGATAAATATCATTATGTACAGTTATTGTTTAGATTTAATTTAGCTGAATTTTGCTTACCCTTGTAAAAAGACATTTAAAGAAAATGCATTCTTTTTTAAGTTTAATGAATTAGAATATTAATATACGCGGTGTCCATTTATGACATAATTTCTTTTCCTTAAAATGTTAATAAACTGAAGTTAAACAATTTGATAAAAATGACATTTCAAAATATGAATTTAAGGGTCATTAAATTGAATCAATATGTATCTAGAACGAAATGCGTTATACATGTATGATATTGCAGATTCTTGGGGATAATATGTCCACAAGACTAGTGAATTTTCACCTCTATCACGCAAATTTAATAATCTACAAAAACATTTCAGCCTTATTGCCCGGCTGTCAATGTCAATTTTCATTTGTCGCAAACTCTAGAACAGCGCATTCCTTCTAAAATATTTATCGCAATTAAGCATGTGTTAAGTATAAACAACATGTTGGCGTTTTTTTTACAGTCATTCAATTAAATGTTTTTTTGGCTATTTGTGTGTTTTTTTATCCAATACACTCAACTAATATTTTACATGTACATACACAAGTCAATAATATACATGTATATTATTTCAATTTCTCAGCGTGGAATCGGTGTATGCCTTTCAGACTTGAAACATATTAAAGTACATAGTGTTCACGTTTTATATAAAATAACAGTAAAAAGCCCTACAAAAATCAAAGTAGGGGTAAAATAAAACGTCATAAAATCGACAATGACTGGTACATGTACATTCTTCGTTGTTATTAGTTTAAAAAGCCATTGAGGGGATTTAAAAGGTTTTGTTGTTGTTGTTTTTAAAAGTAGTTAATCTAATGTATCTTCTGATGATTGTTTCAAATTTAGAGTTTAATCTAGCTTAATTCAAAGAAAGTTTACTTTTATGGTAGGTGGTAAGAAACTTTTAAGTGTATGTGTTTTTATATCTTTGATAAACGAGACGTTTGAACAGCAGCATAGTCCGGTCGTAGAGATTTTTAACGTTGTTAATATGTTAATTGAAACCTTAATTAATTTTAAAAAAGCTCAGACATGAATTCAATTAAGCTGATAATTTAGCTTCTCACAAAGATATGCGTAAAGTTTAATCCCCCTGAGGCTGCTTTTATTTTAAATTACGTATTGACCGATAAGGTGTTTATTGAACCAAAAATGTCTGGGTGTTGACATGTTTGGTTTCCTGAAAGCCTTAAAGATAATTTGAAATCAGTGTTAAGAAGTCTTATAAGATTACTAGGGATTGCACATTGAACTGTTTGCGTAGGAAGTGTGTCTTATACATTTATATTAATGTCAAAACTGGTCGCATTAATTTCTTACAAAAATCCGATAGATTTAACAACAGCAAGAACACATTGACATACATACATATCAAATATCAATGGTCTTCGAACAAAGCTAAGAAGCAAGTTGAAGAAAATGTATTATGTATACTATTTTGAGAGCAAAATCACGTGTCTATCTTTATTGCGTTAACGTGATTCGTTGTGCCGTGGTCCAGCCCTCAGTGATGTATAAAGGAGTGCGAGATGATTCAGTGTAGATGTAACATATACTATATTTCCACGGCTTTCAACTGTATTTTATTTCGAGAGTTGTATATTTCAATATATGGTTTTGATACTTTTTGGCGGTAATCAATATGGGAATGACGTTATTGATGTCAATATTAGGTTTATACGTTCGATTATATTAGTCACCTAGCTTGAATGATTCACTTAAACTATTACATGATGTAAATAAGTAAATAAATGATTGTTCACAAACAATTGTATTAAAAATAGTTATTTAAACAATAATTTGATGGACCGTGCAAGATTCATTTAATCCAGCTACCACTCGAAAAGAATCACACTTCTTGAATTGAATGATTACACTTACAATGTTACCCTTGAAAATAAGTACGCTTCTTGAATTGAATGATTACACTTAAAATGCCACCCTCGAAAAGAATTACGCTTCTTGAATTGAATGATTACACTTACAATGCTACCATCGAAAAGAATTACGCTTCTTGAATTGAATGATTACACTTACAATGTTACCCTTGAAAATAATTACGCTTCTTGAATTGAATGATTACACTTAAAATGCTATCCTCGAAAAGAATTACGCTTTTTGAATTGAATGATTACACTTACAATACAACCTTCGAAAAGAATCACGCTTCTTGAATTGAATGATTACACTTAAAATGCTATCCTCAAAAAGAATCACGCTTCTTGAATTGAATGATTACACTTACAATGCTGCTTTATCACTGATATAAAAATCATGAAGAAAACAACATAAATTTTAAAAATCCAAAACAAGATATTAGAAGAATTTTGAACAAAAATGCGTAATTTTACTGCTTCTAAAAATGACATTATATACATATCAAAAAATCAACTAAAATCATTTTCCTTGCCCACCTCACTTACGACCTCCTATTAAAGGCGCTTTTATAATATATGCAACTAAAAATAAACTTATTATGTTCTTCATTAGTTTACAAAATATCATATGTTCTTAAAAATTTAACTAGTTTGTCTTAATTATTAGATAAAAAATTATTTCCTGTTGTTTGTTGTCATAGTGTTTGTGGTGTTATGCCTTGTCGAGGTTACATGTACTAAGGAGTGTGAACCACTTACTATAGAAAGCGGACCTCATCGTCTTAACGTCACTTAAAACAATTTAAGGTTGAATAAAACTCGTGTTTTAAATGTTACAAAATGTATATTTTATTCTATTATATCATGCAATTTTCCCAGACCTTACGAAAACTTAATAACAGATTAATTCCCATACTGCATCTTGATTGTTCAAACGACGTGACAGAAATGGCTCATAATTGAAAATTGAGAACGGTTTTAATTGGCCCTCTATGTTTTTATAATTTCAGTCTCAAATTACTTACATAATTAGAGACATTATGCGTCAGTTTTAAGCTAGTACAGATATTCAAATGAGACTTGTATTCACCAGAAAACCAAAAGTGATGAATCTGGAAAATTCCAGTTTATCAACTAATAACCAGTCATCTGCTGTAAGAAATGTCTGATATGGCTACGTTTTGATGGTTACTTCTTGGGTCAGAAGAAATCAAATATCACCAAAACAGCTTAAAACCTCAAATTGGGATCCGTGTTTGTTATTCAACATAAGAAGAAGCATAACAATTTTAGTTGTTGCATAAAAACAAGAATAACATTCGTAACAAGTTTACGTGTTCCAGTTTGAAAGACGTAATTCTAAGTTTGGTTTATTGTCCTTGTTATATCAGCCACCTGTTTGTATTATCTTCATCTCGTATATCAGAACTAACTGAGCAAATATTTACTGAGGCTACGTTGGAAGTGCGGTGAGTACGTAATGCTTGTAGTGGTTCATACAACTGTCAAAGCATGAGGCATTTAAGTTCAGCATTTACTGTACGAGTGAACAGTAACGTTAATTGTGCCATGTGGCGTACGTAAAAAGTCGCCCGGTAAATTCAATAAGGGCGGTTATGTATTTCACCCATTGAATGACGCTGAGCACGATATTTATATTTGTGAAAATATTGAGTTACGCTGGACCAGGGCCAGGCGGCGAAGACAGTAGTATGAATTTCTGTTATGCTCATGGACAGGCTCAATCAAACCGAAACTGCAATAAATCTATATTCATCGTGCTCAGTGGCTTTCAAAGTTTGTTTTTATCAGTTTAAAGAAATGTTCTCTCATCAATCAATCTCAACAATAAATCCAGAAAACAGTTTAGAAATAAGTCTCATTCCGAAATTTGGATAACCCAGTATATTAACAGAATTATCGTAATCTCAATTTGATAGGTTTAATACATTTGAAATTTAAAATAAAACTCGGAGAAAATAAAAACAGCTTCTCAGTCAGGTGCTAAAAATATATATAGTCATTAAAACAATGATTTCAGAAATGGAGCTTTATTAATAATTAAAATGCCATATACATGTATTAACGTAATATGTCGGTGGTGTTAATGGAAATTTATCAAACTTTTTCAAACTATATTTTTTTACGAGTTCATCTTTATGTATTGTAGACAAGAAGTACACAGCCGTTATACAACAATAACAATTGTTAAACTGCCATAGTGATTATATTAATAGTATATTTAACACTTCCATTAAACATAAAAAGTGAAATATGCATAATATGATGAATGGCAGTGAAGGCAGTGAAGATATGTTATTTTGAACATCTGTCGCAAGTCGAAACTAAGCCTAACAGATTTTCCAATAAATGCAAATATCGACTTCAAGAGTACGATATAATTTCGAAATAACATATCGAAAGTGAATGTTGTAATAATACAAGTCGGTATTAAAAAAGTCATAGTTTTTTTCTTTGATTAGACTTGCATTTTAGCTATAAGTCATTACTTACGATTATATATAATTAATAAGTTTATTAGAAGAACAATTATAGTTAAATTTTTGCCAAAAGGTTATCACTTTACCATCTATCGTTGAACGCTACATGTAAGAGTCATATAACCAAATTATGAACGTATTACATCATATAAATAAGTCTAAAAGTATGTATTGCTGACTGAAGATCAAATTTAATGACCTCTCCAGCAAATACAATAATTTTGCGATTGGCTGAAAATCTTATTGAATTTTTTAAGGCGTATGTTAAAGTTACACACGTAGCCAAAAACCTGTTACTGTATCAATCAAACGTTGATCCCGGAATGAAACAGAGATTAACAGGTTCCAGTTTATCTTTGCGAATCCGGTTTATTCGCAAACTCAGCTACCCGAAATATTGGTCCTGTCGGCAATATTTGATAATATCATGATAGAATAGGTGAAGCTGATAAATAATTGGCACTTTGGATCGTTCTATTTGTTAAAATGACCTTGTGAGATGACTTGAAATCGAAAAAATCACATGGGGGTTTTGAAAATCCCATGGGATTTTTGAGCTCCCATGGGAGCTCCCATGGGATTTTTCTTCCATTTTCCAGACAAAGGGGAGAAAAAAATCATGGGATTTTTTTTTTAGATTTTTATGTCATATTTTGTGTTCTTTGCATAAATGATATGTAAGGACACATAAAATCTTCATTTGTGCTCAAAATGGCAATTTTTAAAAAAATCCCAACCGGAGCCTGTTGATTGAGGATTACGTATTTCAAGTTGTCTAGACCTTGTAAAATACTTTTATGCTGATTTGCGCTTCCAGAAATAAGATAATTCTACTAGAAGTAATTAGAATCCATCTAAATGCTCCAAGGAATGTAATACATTAAAGATGCACTTTATTGATACATTAAAGATGCACTTTATTGAAAATTTATTAACAATAATTAGAATCCATCTTAAGATCCCCGAAATGCTTGGAGGAATTTTTAATTAATACATTAACGATGCACTTGATTGAAAATGTATTTAAATTTCGTATTGGTAAGCATAACAATCTGCACGTTTTCCGAGTTATATAATTCTTTTAAAAAGTATCAATTTTGTCAAACCTGGGATGATAATTTCTTGCGATGAGAATTCGGCTTTAATTTAAATTCACCTTAATTCAGTGAAGAGAATAATAAAACAATCCTGTACCCACTCACTTTATAAATTTACGTGAGATTTTTAGTAGTCCAACCAATCAGAGAAATTAAAATGAGATTTCGAAAGATACAATTTGAAATGAAAGTGTTGTGGGCATACTTTGCAAGTTAATTGTCACTTAAACAGTCATATTAAACACGAATTTCAACAACATTAAGTCGTTATCCTCCAATAATGTATATCAGTTTTGCAGAGTTTCTATTATTATTATCACATTGCACTATACGGAATATGTTATACTTTTCTGAGCGTACATTGTATGTACATGTATGATGTTAATGTTGTGGTTTGTTGTTGTTGTTGTTTTTTTTGTACTGTGAGCAAAATCAACTATTTACAATTTCATTTCATTTTATACCGCAACATGTATAACTGGTTTGGCTATAAATATTGTTATATTTAATGCCAATGAACATTTGACTATTTGACTTAATTTTTGTCTAACCAGGGACCAGTTTTTCAAAACTGTATTCGGTTAGGTTATCAGGTGAAATTTTTCAACGGACATTAGAGCATTGGTATGAACTGTTATAAGAGAAGCGTTTTTTGTCGATGACAACTGGTTACTCACATGTTCATATAAATAAATTAAAAGTGAAGAAATATGATTTTGTTGGTAAGATAAATTATTCTAAATATGACTCTAGGTTCTGATTTATCCGTTACAGATTGTATCCTAATACACGCGACTTTATTATTAAGTTTTATTTTGTGAAAGCGAAAATAGGTAGATCAGAAACAGCCATTTGTAGAAAAAACGTCAACATATCTTGATTTTCAAAAAGCTATAAATAGTAAGTGGTCGATTTATCTTTAGACAGTCTTGCTAATAATAGTTAATATACACGTTAACATTTTAACAATAAATTCATTACAATTGTAGCGAACCGCCTATCCAATTAGGATAATAGGTTACTACAATGGGTTCGCTTGGGCCCGGCTTTTGGCAACTTCGGTAAAGTAATAATGGAGGCTAAATAAAGTTTAAAATTTATTTGTTTAAACCTTAACAAATAACTTTATTGTCATGGCAAAGTATGCAAAACTTTAAATAAATTACAGTAAAAACACTGTGCACCATAGGTAGTCGTACTATTATATTACTGTTATGAGAACAAATATAAATTCCGTCACTCGTAGTTCTTAAAGTTTACCAAGTGGTAATATTTAGACACTTGATCGTCCCGCTGGGTAAACTTTTCACTAAATACTGAAATTAGTCACGGGATCAAACACACTGGCCAATTTGTTTTTATTCTGCAAATAATCACTATCACTATTAATATATAATTTACCGAACTTCAAATAGAAAGCCTACACGGTCACAATGGTTGAAATACCCAACTTAGAAAATATCGATTTTAAGCTTCGGTAATACTACGGCACTTAGAAAATCTGAACACAATCACTATTGATTAATTTTAGCTTGTTAATCTAAACTCGCACATAAAACACATTAACTAATTAGAACATACACAAAACACTTGAAAACACACTATCATAACACGTTTGGTAATTTTACCACACTTTGGCGATTTTTAAGGAACACACCCGGTAAACACTGGAGATGGTTGAGCTTAAATTTTAGACACTTTGATTATTTAAACAACTAAATTCATTTTAAAAACTTTTATTTACTACACTTTAGTATTTCTCACCTCTTCTTGGGACATTTTAAGCACTTTGAAATATAATTCTAGGTGATAATTAAGTTTGACCAAACACTAAAATATTTGGAGAGCTAACCGACGCTCACGGTGTCCAAAACAACACCAATTGAATTTCCCGCCGTAGCTGCTTTTATATGACATTGTGACGTCATACAAATATCGCGTGGGCATACTGTGAAGATGGCCGTCCAAACACGGAAGTGGTGGGGAATTCACAATAAGTTTAACGATTTCACAACTATAAAGTAATGATGTGTGATGAATAATGATACACTGACACGCTATAGTGATGAATGATTGATTACTATGGGATTTTAATACGGATAAAGGTCATTTATGACGTACGAGGTAAATACAAACCTTTACAAATTTTCCGTAAACACAGAGAAAAACAATGCATTTCTAGCGGTGCACAGTATCTGTTAACAATAAAATATACAATATTCAACCATTTCCTGAATTGAAAATATCATTTATGCATTTTTCTGATATGCATAACATACATAACAACAGGTCAAAACAGTAATAATCGGCAATCAAATAGGTGGGAGGGGAAAGCCCACAAGTACACATAAATTTTATTCTTAATAAGAATTTCAATAAGAAGTGAGACACACTTTTGGGATAATTAATATGAACGACTGAATGTAAATATACATTGGTACAGTGAATTGCCAAAATTAAATATGAATTCAAGGGTCGTTACACAATTTATAAAGAGAACTCATCTATACAAAATAATGATGAGATCCGATATTTTGTACATATGAAAATCAACCGCTAACTTCTAAAATAGTCATATTGGTGATAAACTTTCTCTAGACATTTCTATTCAACGATATTGCCCCAACTGGGGAGCGAACCCGTACGGCGAAAGCGCATAACCATGCAGTTTAAATTACGCTACCAATTAAGCCAACAGTTGCAACCCCGAAAAAGGATCATTCGATAACCACATAAACATAATCTTCACTACATGACGCCGGTAACTGATTACATACTGATAAGTTGATGCATGTTTTAAGTGTTAACTTGCATTAATAACCTTGTTACGTTAAAAAAGTGAATATGCGCATTAGGAAACGCCACTCTCACAGCCTCCCCACGCAGCAAGAAAGAAGAGAGGAGTTTCCTGTTTTATTTTTGAAAGTTTCTTATTTCGATAAGTATAACAATATTTATTTAAAATACTGTTTTTTAATTATTAAGAAACACTTCAAGTCGCACCGTTCTGAGATTAAGAACCATGCAATTTCCTGAACAAGTTTTATGCTAGGCATACCTTATTGTCAACACATGGACATTTATTTTCATTTTATAACAAGTCAGAGAATAACGATATAAAATACACAAAGGTAATAAAAACTTCGGCTAGACCAGGGTAATAAAGACTAGCAAAAATTGAAAATAAAAAGTGCGTATCTTTAACCGAATTCGGATTTCGGTGAAATTGCTGCCGAGAAATGTTGTCGAGCAATTTAAAATTAATAGTAATTTCTTTGATTTCAAAGAATCTACCGTTTATACTAAAAGGTATTATAACTGAGTATCTTGACGTAATAATGTTGCAATAATAATGTAAATGTCTTGTCTTTCAGAATTATTTTTGTGATATATGCCGTAACGTTATAATGTTTCATTTAGTGAAAGATATATAATGTATATTTTCTATTCAGCCTATCGAAAAATCCAGCAATTTTCATGTGCGTGACTTGTACTTATGAAATAATGTGTTATTAAACCTTGGATAATAAAGCAATTTCCTAATGGATCCAAATATAGCCAACAAAAAATCTGCACAAATGTGTTATTTTGCTAATGCTTGCGTGAACTTTATACATTGTAATATAGCACATTACCGGAACAAGTACTGACATTTAGACCACGATTAATTGTTTGCAGAGTTAAAGACAAAAATGAAATAAATATCGATTGGTAAATAAAAAAGTATGATTATGATAATGGTCAACAGTAAAATGTTGCAAAATTGCTGCAGAGGTAGAGTTGTGAAATTTACGCAACCATTTGAGTCTGTTTTACAGAAATTATAAACATGCACTGTGATGATAGAAACAGAATGTAATAATCAATAGTTTATATGTACCAAGCCATTTCCCAAATAACACTCAAACGTTAGTTTTTATTAACTAGTATGCCATTGATTTCTTAACTTTGAAATGCGGTAGTTTTATTTGATATGTATCATGTTGTGTTTGAAGAAATTAAAAAGATTTTTTCATAAATTGTACAAGTGTACAGAACTTTGTTGGTCGAGTATTGATCAATAAAAGAGACTTTCAAGAAACATATCAAGCTCGGTTTGTGAGCCTGTTCGTGGACACTAACGGAAATGCATGTTCATGGACACTAATGAAATGCATAATTTATGTCCATGCTGCCTAGCCCAAGTTGAACGCAACAAAGATGTTAATTAATAACTCGCACTGACTGAATGTACGGGGAAACCTTTTAAGAGCGGCTACACTGTAAAGCAACGCTACTGTGAGATTAATTAGAATCAAAGGAATCGTTTTAGGTTTTATTGTCTCGAAGTTCGGAATTGCATTTATGAAAAAAAGGGAAATAGGCATATCAGGAATTGCCTCATCCAGCAGACACAACCTCCACAGTCAAACAGTAGAGAGTAGAAAGCATCGTATTACACATATCAGTTTCAAAAAAGACGCCAAAAACAATTAACCAACGTGAGAACCCGAGAAGTTACCGCCTTGGAACGGTCAGCGGCAAAACAATTTGCCACTGGTGGTTTTAACAAGGTACTAGGGTGCACCAACCTCACACTTGCCCCAAAAGGTTATCATATGAACACATAAGTACAAGTTGTCTTGGTGAAATAACTCTAACCCACCCATCAGCTCAACAATGTTGCATGAGAAGCACACAAAAATTTAATTTCCCCGAAACCTTCATAAACTCTTAAATCTTAAACCCCTACCACGGTCTTGCGACCAAAAAGGTAAAAATGATAAATTAATAATAATGATCAATCGTAGATACAACTAAATATACAAATATAGGCCTTCCCCGGTTATTTCACGATTACTATCGAAAATAGGACAGAACTTACCTAAACCTACACAAATGCTTATCGATGCTTCAGTAGCTGAAACTTCGATAGAATTAAATAATGTAGAGATCATTCTTAAAATGTTCATGATATCGATATGCTCTCTCACTTTCCCTCGGGCCGTTATGCTCCTCTCGGGCCGATTATCGCGCCTCGGCCCCGCGCAGTCGTGTATTATCCTCTAATTAACGATAAATTGTAGTCATATGTTCTAAGATTTTATTCGTATGAGCTATACAGCACTTTAATCGTCAATGTAACTCTCTAAATCAATTGTAACTGTTACAATTAATCAATACATTATTCGTCAAAACTTTTAAATTAATTGAAATCTTATAGGTAAATGTAACATCGAACTTTAGCAAAAAAGAGAGAAATATGCAAATCAGAAATGAATACATCCAGAAAGCATAGCCTCCCAACAATCTGAGAGGAAACGTGAGCATTGGTTTATTAAACGATCAATTTAAAAAGACAGCAGTTAAAGTTGTAGCTATCGTCTTTATCAATCAGCACGTTCAACTGCTTTTTTCTCGAGATTTAACTATCGTTAGGCCTACGGGACAATATGATGTTAATCAGGGAATGAAATAATCTTAATATACCGAGTAATTATCCGTCACAAACTCGCCATCGTTTGGGATGGATGACTTGTTTGCATGTGCGAACATATTGAAATTCTCGGTGCTGGGCGACGTAGACAGTAATTTGTATTTATTTTTCCTCCTAGCCATGAATAGGATCAATCAAATCGAGTCTCCTAATTTATTTGTTGTGTAAACTGACTTTTAGAGTTCCATTCTAATCTAATATGTGTTAATATTTATTTTTTGCCTTTTATGTATTCTTAACGTAACTTTTAAATTTTGTTTTAACATAATTTTAAATGCTTCATTTTTTCCAATATTTTAATTGTACTTTAATGTAATTACTATTATTCTGCACATATTGTCAAAACTTCTTTTTAGCTGACGAAGAAAAATAGTGAAATATGCATATCAGGATTCGCCACACTCACAAAACACAGCCTCCACTCACAGCAAAAAAGTAGAGAGAAAAAGAAAGCATGCTTTATAAGAAAATTCAAATAAGACACCACAAGCATTTAATGAAAAAAGAGGAAACCTTGGGGTTACCGCCTTTGAAGGGTCAGTGGCAAAACACTTTGCCACGTGTGGTTTAAACCAAGTTCCAGGGTGCACTAACCTCACACTTGCTCAAACAGAATCTCATATCAACAAGCAGTCATGCAGTGATCATTGTGTTTATCAGGGTTATTCGATTAACATTTTATGGGGTTGTTCCAGCTAACTCAGTCGGTAGCGTTGTCGGAATTCCATGGCTAAGCTCTATCGCCTTACGGTACGGGCTCGCTCCCCAGTAGATGCAATGGCATTTAAAAATCTTCAAATGTCTAAACAACCATCACCTTTTGGAAAAAAAATAATTTGTATAGTTTTATAATAATTTAATATAGTTGCACCTTATCAGTCTCTCAAAAATCTAAGGTTATTTCTTTGTGACTATTTGCAACATGATAATAAATAATTAAAAAAAGTTATATGTTAGTGGTACAGATAATTAGAGTACGTTATTGATGTCTTTACAATCACATAACAAAGTTATTTTAAATAGGGTTTATCAACGAAACCATTTCAATTTTGATATCGCCATCTTTTCGTGTTATGTATTGATCACTAAGAAATTTTTTTTAGCCCATACCTACAATTGGATCAAGCACGGATATGGGCTGATTATAATATTAAGAGAATGTCAATTTATCCGTAAAAAGAAATAAATTTAACTTGCTTTAACTAAAATGAAAGCGAAGATAAGTCGACATTAAAAGACACAGCTTGGAATATTTCCTTAATATCAGACACTCTATAAGCAGTAAAAATAGAGGGAGTATTTTGGGACTTTATTTAATTTAATGTACTATATGAACCCCAAGAAAACGGTGTCTAACGGAAAGTTACGAAATTCTATAACTGTTACAACAAAATTCAGACAGGTTCATCCTTAAGACCTGAAAATGAATAATAACTAAAGATACACTGTAAAACCTATTTATCACATTTTATTGATCATCAGAAATAATGCTGCTATTAATGCAAGAATGGATCTTGTTTAACGAAAAGGGTTTGACAGTTTTGTTCTAATTGTGATGATATATTGAATAACAACTAATGGATGTATATATGTACGGATAGTTCAGGTCAAAAGCTTGGAGATCAAATAAATAAGCTGCAATGAATAGTCTAGATTCTGAAGCTGAAAATTTTGTCGAGGTAGGGCCGACAAGATATACTTTTTATTTTACGATTTTATTGAAGTTTGTGGTATGTCTCAATGAAATTAGGTGGCCTGCAAAAATTATTTTATTGCGAATCCTGAAAAAATAAGGGAGATAACTCTAATATAGAATTATAAGTTAACTTTAAAATATTAAGATATAATGACGAGTTGCATTAATATCAGTCCAAATTTTAGTATCAACATTAGTTTTTATATGATCTAGTAACCAGTATTTATTTAAGATGTATTATTAGCACATTATATTGGACTAATATGTAATTTAAGACATTTTGTTGATAAAATATACGAAGAAAACACAACTATTTACGATTTTCCATATTTTATGAGTTAAGAAAATTATCTGTTCATATCACTTGTAAATCTTTATACAGATATTTCACATAACTCTTCCAAACATTAATTTAGATGTTTTAGAAGACATTTTATAGTGAAGAATATGCGTTATTGATGATAAAACCTTAAAATACAATTACCCCACCCACACCATTATAGCAAGTATTCTTTCAATAAAACCTTAAATGGATAATCAACACATTTTATGTTAGATCATTTCGTTATTTACAATGTATATAGAGTATGATCTGCTTCAGTTAAAGAAGCAAAACGGAAAGGAAATGCTTTGTAAAACACCAAATAAAGGGAGTTAATTCAAGAAAATATAATAATATTTTCTAATATGATAATTTGGTGACACAATTTGTCGAAGTTCAAATGTCTCCAATAGATCTGTTTTATTCTTACTTTTCATGTTTAAATGTCTTCTACTTCTTGGAAGTAATCCCCCATACTCATAAAAACGCACTTCTTAAATAACAGCATCAACACATTTGTATTCTAATATCATTTGAACATCCTAGCAAGTTATGCAAATCAGAGTGCCTGTTGTATTTTTTGTACAGTCACATAATGATGTATAACAGTATAATGGTAAATAAGCCAGTTTATTAACTGAATACAGATAACTAATTTCTTGAAAAAAAGTGAAGTAATTAAACATTAGATAAATATTACTGTTATTTTGAATTTTGAAACATGTTTAATGAAGATTTTTCAGATGTTTTGTCTTATGTTAAGAGCTCGCCACCTTCCTCCCAATCTTATTCATCGATAAAAAAAATCAAAATCTCAATAATGACAAAAATTCTGTTCAATGAAACTTTGGACAAATGAATGTTACAAATGTATCTTGATTTTGCATACAGTAAGACAATTAGAATAGTAAAGAAAACAAGCTAGACCTTAAAATTCCTCAAAATTCTATTTACATAAATTCACAAACAAAAACTAAGCAATGCAAAACAAATTTTTAAATTCCCAGGTGAGTGCAATGTTATTGACAAGAACATGTTGTGTACTTTGTTAAAAACGTTTAACTACTAAAAGAGAAATCTGTGATTGTCATCCGTTTACGCGACCGGGAAGCGACCAGAAAATGGAAGGTCAAACATACTTTTACTAATATCACGTAAAGTTTACATATATAAGTAAGATATGTAAGTCACGAGGACACATTAAATTGTTGTCAGTATCATATTACTAATGTGGGCATTTAGTTTTTGTGAATTTATGTAATTAGAAGTTGAGGGAATTTTTAGATCTCCCTTTTTTCTTTACTGTTCTAACCTGTCTTAACATCTGCAAAATAAAGATACATTAAAAACAGACATTTGTGCAGTTTCATTTAACGGCATTTTGCCATTGTTGAGATTTTGATAACTTTCTTGTTATCGATGAATAGGATTAGGAGGGGTGTGGCGAGCCCTTTAGTTAACTTTTACAAAATTACAGAAAAGTTGCAGGTATGCATATTTTAATAATAAAAGACATTTAGATCTGGCAAACCTAACTTCTTTTCCTTCAGGAAACAGTTTTCAACTTCATTACATATGCTTGCATCGACAAATGATAAGACTTTAGTTCTCATATTGAGGGTTGCACTAATCTTAGAATAAGTCTGGGTAATTTTGTTTCATATTGAAAGGTGCCGCAACATTTAAAAAGCAAGGCATAACTTTATAAAAGTCTATACATTGTTCTCACCTTATCATGCAAAAACGGAAGTAAGATTATAATCTTGTTGGATGTAAGTTTAACATAATATTGTATTGCCTGTAATTTTGTTCATTTTTACATATTTTGAAATAGAATGGCACATTTTGAAATTTCTAGCTTAAACTAATAAAGGAAAGAGTAAAATACCGAATATCGCAAATCTTTTAAGGATAGTAAGTTAAGTAGTTTTCATGTAAGTGTAAATGTCAAAATATACATGTATATATTGTTCGAGCTTAGAGAAATAATAAGGACTGCCTATGTAAAATGGAGAAATAGTCACTTCTGGATGCTAGCATTGCCCCAATATAGAACGAGGGAGTCTTATAAACGCAAGCAGAGTGTTAAAATATGACACGGTCTTCCATTCTACACCACAATATAGTGTAAGCACCTTCTTGACGCCAGTGTATTTGCCATGAGACGTATGGTAACACTATCCAGAGGTTTTAGAATGGTTACTACCCAGTTCTATGTTATAGCAACCGCTTTTTAAGATAGGTAAACATATTCGAAAGTTGTTCTTAGTCTAGACTTATAGAAAAGAAAACTATTTAATTAATTAGGCAAGTATACTCTTTCTTAAGTCTAGAGAACCATATGTCAATATGACAGAGATTCATGGTCAACATGCCTGTAAAGTTTCATGACTGTCACTGATACTTTTGGACTTACCTACGACACAAGATTACACACTGAATGTATTATATTGAAATGCATAAGGGATAAGGGGCCATAACTATGGTTTTAACAGGTGTGGCCCCCCACCCGAAAAAACCAGGTGCACAACTACACATGATTGTCAACATGCCTGTAAAGTTTCATGACTGCAACTCTCATACTTTTGGAATTACATACAACAAGATTACTTGCTGAATGCATAAAATTGAAATGCATAATGAACAACACTCTGGTCTTAACAGACGTGGCCCAAAACAAAACCCCAGGTGCACAATTAAACATGATGGTCCACAAACCTGTTAAGTTTCATGATTGTGCCTCTTATACTTTTTGAGTTATGTGCGACATAGGTTTCGTAAGTACGGAGGGACGGATGGACAAGGGCATCCTATAATGCCCCTCCTCGTTCAGAGTGGGGCATAAAAATGATGCAGGATCCAAGAATTATAATAAGGTAACCCTACGAAGGAATCTGTACCCTTTTTTCTGATGACAATGCTTCCCTACTAGTATCCTCAACCCTATTATTAGAGTTAACTATAGCAATTAGTAGGCTACTTGTATTGTTAAAGAATAATACATGTATCTTTCAGATCCAGGCCCTCACTCCATTACAAGGGTAGTGCTTGTATTCAGAAGGGACTGCAACAATTTGACAGGAACTGGAATAAGTTTAAAATACTGTTATAAACTACAAGCTGTTAGTATAACCCAAAGGACCTATTATTTTCATATCGCTGTTCCTAGGTTCTTGGTCCCTGGCCAGTGTTAGGTTTATGAATACTTTTCTGTTTGGTTTTCTATGCTATTCCAGTTGCAGTCCTACCCAAAGAAGGGAGTACCTGTACTACCATGAATGGCATCAGATTGCCTTTCAGTCAATTTCAAAGAATATTTAAAACTAACTTGCTACTTCAACGTACTTGATCGTTGAGACAATAACTGGTTACAGAAACACATAGTCTCCATGAGGTTCCTTAACCATGTTTCAAACTTAGTATTATTAAAACCAGTTCCATGTGAATGAAAATGGATTCATTGTTTCAAGCAAAAAATGAATGATCAAGATTAAGCTGTAATAATTAAACATAACAAACCATAGACATGAAGGTTTTTTTTGTTTTTCACTTATTGTAATACTCTCGAGACTTCTGTCCAAATGGAACCATCTTTATTTATTGGAAGTACTACCCGTAGATGGACCCAGACCTTACTCTTAGACTGTCGTTCAGAAGCTTGAACATTTTGTCAAGAACAAGTGCGAGTATGTCTGACTGAATACGTGTAGCACTAGCCACAAGCGTATTTATCAATAGCCATAACAATTATGTATTAAAGACTCCTTTGTGCTATATCAAATGAGCTCTAAAGCAGAAGCAGTCAATGGAACACTTTAAAAATATTTTTAGGCAATATCCAAAATAATCTTTCAATCAAATTTTTAACTAAAAAAATTTTAGTTTGATGTCGTCATATTATTTACTTGTATTTGTTTTTGTTTTACATTCTTTTAATTTCGTGTGCATTGATTGCACTTAGAAAGTAGAAAAAATAAATGAGTTTAAACACACATATTGTTTAACTCCATAAGTACGAATGATTCAAAAGAATGATTAATGCAACTTATAAAGAACAAGCCACAAAACCGTCAGAGAGCAGAAATTGTTGATTTGTTTAAGTTTTGGAAATTAAAGACCCATAACTCCTCAGTGACTTGACTAATGTAATCTTGCTTGTAACTATACATAGCTGAGATCTTATTGTCCCCTTAAACAGTCGGACAAATTTTAGTGATAGTAAATATAGGTATTGTTTGGTATAGATGTAACTTGTTAAATATTTCCAGTTGAAGGGCATAACTCAAAAGTGACAAGAGAAATCTGACTGGCTATCAAACTTTTCTAAGATACAATGTACATACATGTTCTTACTTAGTATGATGAAGATTGTCATATTTATTAAGAAAACATCCATTGCTTATTTGATTTCAAAAATGGCAATGAAATATCAATGAATCCAACGCCATTGCTGCAATCTAGAATATCTTGTTTAGATATTAGCAGACATATAATTCACGCAGCATTCTGACGAACTGGGGCCTTGGGCAGTCCTAATTTGGTTAAAACAGCCAGTAGAAGACACGATCTATCAAAGCTATCTGCAAGTTACTGAACTGGATATGTTTACCTTAAACATTCTAAGCAAGTTTATTGAAGATTGTCGAGTTAAAATGTGGAGAAGTTAACCCGTCAGATTGCTTCAGTCACTATAGAGTTATTGCCGTTTAATTTCTAATTTGGTCAAAATTAGTAATTAATGGGCAATAACTCCAGTCTGACTGAAGTAATCTGATTGGTTATTAAATATATTAGTGTCGTAATCACTCAAACCAAGTTTGGCGAATACCAAATAAGTATTATTGCCATTAGAGAGTTGATAATATTCTGTGGACATTTCCTGCCACGGATGAGTCTGTAATACGCCCTGTTTGTCAAACTGGCTTGTAATAAATGGCTTGCTCTTAAGTATGAAATTAAATGTATATAATCTGACCTGGATGGTTATTTGTGTTTAGCAAGCTTTTTCAGAGAATTTGTGCTATATTTCCTTTCTCTAAGTTAAAAAATCACTAGAAATATCACTTTCTAGCAAAAGAAAATGGGACATAAGTGATTTACATTATCTTTCAATAAAATAAAGGGGAATAACTCTTGATTTTCACACATTATATACAAAAGTTGTTTACCTTGGACTTTAAATTGCATCTTGCGACTTATTTGTTATTACGTTTCAATGAAGACAGAAAAAAAGTCTTTATATTATGTCATATCATTGAGTTTATCAGTTTTTTGTTGATTTTTGTATGATTTGGCATGAGTTATCTCCCCTTATTTTCCGACGATTCGCAATAAAATTTTCTTTGCAGGCCAGTCCTGATTGTTTGGCCATATAAAAGGCTTTAATTTGGTACCAAAATAAAAAGTATATCTTGTCGGCCCTACCTCAACTCATTTTTGAGTCCTTTTGGACTTTCAGAATCTAGTCTAGAATGTCCTCGGAGATATATGTATTGATCTGATATAATTTGTCCATTTAATAATTACTGTAACATTAAATGTTATTGCCCCATGTGTAAGTCGGTAAAATGAAGCCAACTAATTGGTATTTCACATTATCTTTAATTGACCCACTTGTCGCAATCTAATCAGGAACTTAGAAACGATAAGGAAAGTGTCGCAAAAGAAAGCTTCGAGCAACTAAATAATTATATATTAATGACTTTCCAAGAAAATGTTTTGTGTATACATATATGGACCAGTTTTAGCTCATCCGACAGACAATTTTGTTTGACCCATTTATGCAAATTTATGACTGCTTTAATGATTTAATGGCTGCATGACGAGGCTGTGTTTTCTGGGTTTGAAAATTCCTGATATGCATATTTAACGTTTTTCAAAGTATTATTATTTGGTCTTTAGAAACATACCGTATAATGGGTTTTTTTCGCGAGCATAATATTTTCGCTATTTTCGCGACCTACGTGAATTCGCTAAAATTAAAAACGCCAAAAATTCCCAACAACATTCGCGTTTATTTCTGTTAGCGCAGTTTTCGATAAAATTGCAACCGCGAAAATTAAAATTACGATAAAATCGCGAAAATTTTCGATCGCAAAAATAACCTATTATACGGTACATTGATGATTGTGAATTAGCCTGAACATAAACGCAATTAATAATTTCCAGTGTTTACAACATTCGACTTCTTATTTTGTGACTTCAAAAATCACTGTTTTTGCCAAATAATTTGTTTTGGCACTGTCGCCATAAAAATATATATTGTTTGATATGTTCTTGGAATATTCTTTAAATACATTGTTTTTTTGTAAAAATATGTGAAAAGCAAAATCAGACTTATTTACATAATTCATGCATCTTGAATTATATAAATTTATTTTAGTGTATGTAACATTTTTACAGTCAATGTATTTCAAAAGGTGAGAAACACATTTTTACACGTCTTTTCTTATTGAATTAAACTATATAAAAAACACTTGTTTATTTCAATGTGACTGTGTGGTCATACATAATCTTTTCGCACAAAACATCCCTTGTAAAACACATATCATCTTTGTTTTTGTCAGTATAATAAAACACTTAATAGGTTATTCAGATATAAGATATAAGATATTTAAAGGAAAAAAATGTATAAACATGTTGTTGTTTTTTTTTTTCAAAAGACTTCTTTCGTATATTTATAACATTTATTTCATTTTTAATAAGTATTGTTGACAGACAAGGTTATCGTCCTTAAAGTGAATTACAATCTTAATTAAATTTACGCGGATTAATTTAATATTCTCACCCGCTTAAATGTTCCATGTGATTTTTAGTTAAAAAGATTTGACGATTAGATAAGATGAATCTATCCTATATTTACATGTAGCGGATAAATTTCTTCTGTACTCAACCGTTAAAAGTCATTGTCCTTACAGAATATTTTAAATAAATTCTTTAAATACGCAGCGAACATTCAACTTTGAACTGCTATAATTTTGTAAAGACAAATATTATTGTCAGTATCGACAGACACATTTTATACGGAGTCTCCTCTTTTTTTAACAATCTATCCAATTGAACTCGTTTTCGAATACATCTGTACACTGTGTCCCATCTCCGGCACCATACAAATTAAAGTTTTATATGTTCAAGGACATACAATATACCAGTACATATGTCTTACATCTAATAGGTGTTTGACTGATGAAGACGCAAGTAACTGTGTCTAGAAACCCTATCGTTTTTAGGTTAATATCAAACCATTAAAATAATGCAGATCTTCATTCCTAATGTTTAAATTAAAACTGTACTGCTTGATCCATCTAGTAAGAAGTTCTATTGATTCCGCTTAAATTGGTTTTTAAATGAATAGTCTATTAGTGGTATAAATTACGAAAAAAACTATACCTTTCTTTTTTTTACTGGAAGGTCTGACAAATAGGATATTTTCAATATTGACTACACCAAAAAATTTTCTGGTGTTTCTGTTTTTGGATAAATGACTGAATTATTCCCAATTCGACCACTGCCCTTCGATGTCTAGTACATGATTTAGGCAGAGCAAATGCAAAATGATGTTTTAGTCTTAAACAAAGTTGACACGATTTTTATATAATTCTTACTTTGAGTAATTTGAAGCTTGTTGTTAGAAATTATGTTTAAAGGAAGTTCAAATAGGTCTGCCCTGAGACAAGCTAATTTTAGAACATAACTCATCGATTAAAAACAATCCTTTTTCAAAAAGACAACATTCAAAAAAGGTAGCTGTTGTTCCTGTTACGAAACAGATTTGGAACAGCATATTAAGTTATTATATATCAGTAAAAATTTATCTTGAACTTCCTGACATATTAGTTTGTCAAAAACGTAAATTACACAAAATGTGATTATTATAGAAAATCATATAACTATATGTATATGTTTATACATAAATTTGTAGCATTAAAACGAAAACAATAACATATATGTTTATGCAAGCTTCAATTCGACTGAAAGATTCGGGATTTTAATACAGGTTCTCAACCACGTTTGTCTTACATAGCTACATTTAACTTTGATTTGGGGCGCGTAACGGGAAAAGGTACCTCGGACTGTTTATGTAAATCTTTGAAATGACGTAATAAATTTGAGCAGAAGATAATATTTATAATGCATTTCGCGGTGAAAAACCATATTATTGTCACATTTAATAATAAGAAAATGATTATAGTTGTAAGTTCTTTCAAAATTTAGTAAAAACTTAAATAACATTAAAAATGACCGAAGATACCTTTTCCCGCGGCGTTCCCCTTTTAATATTAGCGTTTGAAGGATGGTGATTTGTTTACTTTCTTTGTCTTAATAATCAATGCTTTGAAATAAGTTAACACATGATAAAATCACTGGAAATGGCTATTTTATGACATAAATTGTGTAAATGTCCGGGTTCGCTCCCAGGTAGGGGCCTAAATTGAAATTCACAGTAGCGCTATTTTATCAGAGTGGGGGCCGTTAAAAGTCTCCCCGTACAAATACCGATGTCGTGCAGTGATGATAACGTATATTAGGGCTATCCGATCATTCTTTTTGGGGGTTTCTTCGGTTAGCTGAATAGGTTACGTCGTCGGAATTGCAGGGTTAGGCGCTATCGCCGTTACAGTATAGGTTCGCTCCCAGGTAGAGGAAAGATCATTTGCTATATTTAAAAAAACTTATCTATTGTTTTTATATATCTAGTAATGGAATGCTAATTATATTGCTTAATGGACATATGTGTCGTCAGCTTAATTTAATGTCATCACTTACAGAAAATATTTCTCTTAAAATAAACGTTTCCAGACATGAGCACTTAGATGTGTGGGATGACATAATAACCTAATTTAAGTAATTTCCCTTAAATAATGTTCTTTAATATAATATTTTTGTCATCAAAAATGATTTTACCACTTAATCATCTATCTGTTATGACCCACATTGTTAAGAAAGATCAGATTCTTGTGAAATGTTCTTCGTCGAAGTGATAAGCAGGAATTTCATTACTTCCGGAAAATGGCAAAAAAAACTTGCACAACACAATTGTAAGGCTTTGAATTTAGACAAAAAGACGCAGAGTGCAATGTAACAACAGTGCATAATTGGGATATTATTTAATCAGAAGTTTAGTGCACATTTTTTTATTTAAACAGTATTTACACCGTATGTAGGTAGTTATTGGCCACTTTTATTGGCTTTCATGACGAAAACACGCAAAAACAAAAACTTGTGCCAATAGACAAAATCACATGTTTAATACTGAGTGCTATTGCTATTCGCTATTTCTATGGCTACACGTCTGCTTCGCATTGACAACACTGACTGTGCGTTCTATATCATATCATTCATATTGTCAGTCAGTGATTGTCGTAGCTCAGCGAGATTCTGCGGAGGCTGTGTTTCTTTTCATTATCCCAGCAATTATGGTCAGTCTTAGACTAACAAATTATTGTTGTTTTGTGTTCAGAAATTACATCATACAATAGGTGTTTTTTTCCTCGCCATGCTGTTGTACACGCATATGATGCTGATGTTCATACCGAAGGCCTGGTTTCGAATTTGTGCAAGCCGTGGCATGATAAAAGGATGAAAAGATATTTTTAAGCATGTTTTTATTGTCTGTCTGTCATCTGGAGTGTAAACAGCAATTCATAACGAGAGTTGCACGTGCAAAGTGTAAATACAACAAAGTCACGTGTCTCCTAACTTCTCTACATTAAAATTTAAATGCATGGCCTAAATACTTTGCACACGAATATGCTTGTCTAATATAGTAACTACTGCAGCAACTTGTGAAGAAAAAATAAAATACATGATATTAAAATCTCTGCGTTTCTTCACTGTACACAGTATATCCTCTCCAAGAACTGGAGTATAGTGTAAATGAAAATCTAAAGTAAAACGCAGCGTTGCTTGCAAAATTAGAATAATTTAATGAGATATTGAATGCTATTACAAATAAAATGTCTAGAGAAATGGTCACTTTGAGAGATTGTCTGCGAATTTGCAGAATGTCTGTTTATTAAGAGACAACGATTAATTTATTATCATTCCGTGTTAAGAGCGTCCAAAGCATATAAACAAGATGAAAAAGGAACTTTAACAGCCATCGAACATGACAAATAAGAAAACATTTCAGACTCGGTTTGATTGAGCCTGTTCATGGAAAGCAATGGAAATGCATATTACTGCCCTCGCCGCCTAGCCCCGGGTTTAGCGCAACTCATTATTTAAACCAATAAACATTACACTTATGACCATCTCAAATGAAGGTGCGCATATGGCGATGTACATGGAACCTTAAATACGGTATTTTCAGATTTATACAATTCCATATTCAGCGATGTATGGGTCAAAGATAAAAAATGTTTTTTTTTTCTAAACGGGAAAACGATAGGCGGAACTAAACATAATAGAATTTTGACAGCGGATCTTAGAACATTCAAGTGACGAGATAAAAATAATATGATCAACGTTTATAAAAATGCTGAATAATATATGTAACAGGACTTGCTGTCCATAACTTTAAAAAATGACAAATGAATACTCATCTAGGAAAACGATTTGACATCGAAATCCAACTGGCTCCGATATTGCTAATCCCCCAAAAAACAGCAATGTCACATGAATATTTGGGGAAAAAGAAAAAAAATGGATTTTCTTTTTAACTATGAATAACCTTCTCAAATATGATTTTTTTTCAAATCAGTCAAATTATATGTAAAAGAAGATGGTCGTCGAATTCTTCTCAAACAGTTAATTTAGACTTCACAGTTCAACGCCTACCAAGATTTATATGTAAATGTCTTTACATTATAAATGCTAGATTCGGATATTGTTTAATCACCTCTAGGATATACTTCCTGTTTTTATATTTTCAATTGGCATTCTCTGTGAAACGCAGGATTTATATTCTCATATTCCCTGTCAAAAGTATATTCGATTTAGTTCCGCCCGGTGTTTTCTCGTTTAGGGCAATTCGATTTTTAACAGTGGACCGTAACCCGATGATCATGGAAGTTCGGTGTTAATGTTAAAATACCAAATTGAAGACTCTTTCGTCATCGCCATATGCAGTGGATCATAAGTGTACTGTCTACAATGTACTTGTGCATATATTGAGTGGGGCTAAGTGGCGTTAGCAGTACTATGCATTTTCATTACTGCCCATTAATAGGCTCACACACTTCGAGCCTGCAATAGTTTTAAATTTGTCGTGATCAGTGGCTTTGAACATTTACGTTTAATTATTTATTGAAATGCAGCGACTCAAAATAGTTTAAACAAGTTTTACAAAAACCAATTCGTGCGACTATGCACAAGGATTGTGTCAATCTTCACAACGAATAACCTTGAAGAAAGAGTGAAGTACTCTTAAACCATCTTGCACAATAAACCATGAATGAAACCATTTATCTTGTTGTCACAAATTCAATATAGGAGACATGCTCTGTGCTAATAGCTTTTCGCTTTGCCACGCACGTATTCCCTTGAGCTTACTGTCCTCGAACAAACATCTGATGTCAACAAATTAAGCAGTATTCTGTTTACTTCTCGCAAAGTAAATGACCTACATGCAATTTATTTTATTTAGTAATTTATTTAGTAAGAACAAAATGCACACACATTTTGAAACGAAACAATCGTTTAAAGGATAATTCAGTGTGGTTTATAATAATTTAAGTATTTTTGTACTATTGCTATTTTTATGACCACCACCCCTTCGAAGAACCGGGGGTATGTTGCTTGCGCATGTCTGCTGTCCGTCCGTCCGTAACACCCATATGCGGTCAAACACTAGACGATGCTTTCACATATGGTCCGAAAATTAAATAGGGAGGTTAATACCTGTAGATCGCCATTTTTAATGCTTAATTCGGTGGGTCAAAGGTCAAGGTCAAAGTTACCTTCAACACCAAAACCTTTCCGAACAATAACGACAATTCTTTCATATATGGTCTTCAAAATTGGTACGGTTTATCATCACCTGTAGATGAACTCTAGTGATTTTAAGGTCAGTAGGTCAAGGTCAAAGTGACATTCAATGAAAGAAATCATCTTTCACTAATAACTGGACCATGATCAATGATCAGTGATCAATTACTGTAACAGTAGTTTACTATCCATTTGGCGTTTCGTGGCATACATGTTTTACAGAAGTTTTACAGCAATTCATCAGATAGAGGTTAAACGTGGTATTCTATAATGACAAAAGTCGATAATGCATTTGATGCATAAAAGTAAGAGTTTATTATGCCAAATTATACAAATACGTTCATCGATAAACATTTTTGGACAACAGTATGCATATATATTCTCAATGAATAAATAAATCAACAATTCATATTGGGCATATCTTTTCATATCAGATTCACAACTATGTCAGTAGTAATGGAAATGAAAATGTAAAAAAGCTCTTGGTCTATAAGTATGTCAAAATCAAATAAGACGCCAAAACAATTACCGAAAAAGAAAACCCTTGAAGTCATCGCATTGGAACGGTCAATGGCAAAAGATATTGCCACTGGGGAGGGGGAATAAATTGGTGGGAGGGGGAATGGGGGGGGGGGGGGGTAAACAAGCTTCAAGGGTGCACCAACCTCACCATTACCCTCAAAATGTTCTTCTATTATAAAGTTGTCTTTGTGAAATAACTCCAACCCACATATCAGCTCAACAATGTTGCATGCAAAAGCCGTAAGTTGTTGTCATAGTATAAGAAACTTTATGTTTCATATGTACATGTTTCCCAGATGTATTTCATGTAATAAAGTGTTAAAAAATTATCGAAACTTGTCTAAAGGCAAAATGCAGTTCAATAAACTTTAAACAGTCACATTAATATTATTATTTTATCTATTTTTAAACACGTTAACGAAGGTTCTAACAGTAAAGGAAAATAGCTAAGCCTCATTCATGAAATTTATTCGACCTTAAGGCAATGTCGGACTAAAAAAAGGTCACGATTTCTCCCTGTTCTATGTTTCTGGCCACTTATTAGATATCAAATAAAAGGAATTAGTTAAGTTCAAGACATTTGACATTCATTTAGGTTGACAGAGCTCTTGATAAAGAAAACCAACAAGTTAGAGGAAGTTCTTTAAAAATGTCAAAGTTATAAATATTAAGAATCAAAGAATATGAATTTTCCTGAAAAACATCACAAGCCATGCGTGTATGAACTTAGAAGTGACAGAATTGGGGTCTTTCTTGATTTTTAAAGTTAGCTTATCAGTTTTGTATTATCTCAACAATATATTGTAGTGACTGTCGTGTAGTTACAAATGTAAGAAATGTTTCCTGTAAAAGGTTGCAAATCCTTTCCTCTGTAAAATTCTAACATTCATTATTATTTGAAACAGTTTCTACAACGATATTTATAAAAAATATCTTATTTCTATAAGGCAAATCACTCAACTAATAAAGAAAAAGTGCGTGCAAAATCCCAATCAATGAGCACGTATGCAATTCTTTAAGATTTTCTTTACTAATTTTATCCCGAACAATCAGTTAAAAGAAACTGATATATGCATATTCTGTAAATCGAATTGTGAGGAACATTATTTGATGATTTAGCTTGGGTCGAGTCTAACTGCTAATTGGTTTGGTTATTTGAATGCTTTGTGTTAAATTAGTGTTCTTTAGTGTAAAGACCGAGGGATTTCTTCAAATGGTATAAAAGCAAGTTCCGTTCATCGACACAGGGCGGTCTAATTCTTAGAGTCGAGGTGTTCACATCTTTAAAATTGGAGTCAACATTGGTCTGCATTAAAGGTCCAATATAGTACAGCTCTGTACTAGGGCATATTGACCGGGTTGTTTCAGTGTAAAAGTATTGGTTGAAGCTAGGGTTGATTAATCTAGCGTCCTCAGACAATTGCTGGAAACTCATGCGTCTGAGACACTTGTAAGGTAACGTCAGCATACGTGTTGAGGATAGGTTTTTTAGATAGTGACCTCAGACAATTTGCTAGAAACACATTCATGAGACACTTGTAAGGTAGCTTCAGAGTAGGAGTTGAGGATAGGGTTTTAAATAGTGTCTTCGGACAATTGCTGGAAAGACATGCGTCTGAGACACTATTGTTCAACAGGCTAGGCTAGATGTTAGTGTTGAAGGTTGTTTGTTTAGGGTTTTGTTTGAATGGTTATAGTTCAAACCTTGTTGAACATTATTTTGAATCTTGTAGTTGCTCAGGTTTGTTTTAAGAGTTCCAAACATCATTGTGGTTCTTTTTGTTTGTATTGCTCAGCATGTTAGCTGAGGGCCTGCTCCCAATTCACGTTAGATTGTTTTGTTTCGGACTCCGATTGTTGGAACTTTGTTTTAGATTGATTATTTTGTCCAGGTGGGGGTAATTTTCCTAATCGTCATATGTTCAGTAATTAAAACTATTTCTAAAATCAATATAATCATTTCGGAGCAAAGTAGCTCAGGAAAAAAATGATCATATTGTTTGAAAAAACTTTCATTGCTTGAACATATTTAAGATCATTTTTGAGAGAAAAAGCATAATTTTTTATACATGTGTTTGCTGAGACAAATATTCTATTGTATGTGCCTTCCTCTCGAGGCACGTTACAGAATCCTAAGGGCAAGAACGCCTAACTATACTTACGGACAAAAGTCGTGTCCGGTACGATGTTCAATTATAAATTTATATAATTTTGCAAGCGTGAAATTTAAATTCCGCATTGCTTTACCAGCATGAAGAGGACATTGTTATGCATTCAATGAAAAAGGAATTTGAGAATTTGAGCCTCTACAGCCGGTATAGTAAAGTGTTAAAATTTGGCATGCAAAAAGTTCTAATCTTCCTACCGGACAAGACTTTTGTCCATCAGCATAATTTACTCCGACTAAGCTTCCGACTTAGCTAGCCGTTAAACCGAGCATTACCTACGCATTCTAAATTTAAAATGATCCAGTTCTTAGACTTGCGCTTCCGACTTAGCTAGCCGTTATATATAGCATTACCTACGCATTCTAAATTTAAAATGATCCAGTTCTTAGACTTGCGCTTCCGACTTAGCTAGCCGTTATATATAGCATTACCTACGCATTCTAAATTTAAAATGATCCAGTTCTTAGACTTGCGCTTCCGACTTAGCTAGCCGTTATATATAGCATTACTTACGCATTCTAAATTTAAAATGATCCAGTTCTTAGACTTGCGCTTCCGACTTAGCTAGCCGTTATATATAGCATTACTTACGCATTCTAAATTTAAAATGATCCAGTTCTTAGACTTGCGCTTCCGACTTAGCTAGCCGTTATATACGAGGGTTGTCCCAATAAATCGTATAATATTTGAATAAAAATAAAACTAATCAACCCATGTTTATGAAACCTTCAGAGTAAGTTATCACATCATTCGGTAATTTGTATGCGAAATATTAAAGAAAAATAGATTAACATAAAGAAATTGCAAATATTTTAACATGACGACCTATCGACCAGAGGCGCACGTCGCAACGTCATTGCAATGCTTTACACAGCATACCGTTACTCTTTCCTGATGTACTAATTAGCATGTACGATACACTCACGGTTATCTGTTCATCCGACTATTAAATACATTAATGTAACACTTTGTTGGAAGACTTTTGTAAAATGCTAAGCCTTCTGATCTCGTCGCAGTTCTCAAATGTGTGACCCATGAGCCTGAAAGTGCACAACGTCCAGCGGAGCGAGGTCCGCCGAGTACGGCAATCACAATATAAGACGATCGAAATGTGCGCCGCGGCCTTTTCAAACGTCGCGATTTTTATAAGAAGTTAATGTTTAATCATTAGCATAAAACAAGCACTACTCTTCTACAAATTATGGCAACTTTTTGAAACTTAGCTTATTGATTTCAGAATGATCACCAATTAAGGCAATATTAACAATTTGCGGATGAAATGGAACTGTGTAATGTATTAATTGTTTAAAGTAAATTATTGAATTCCAAATCAGAGCGCTTTTTGACGTGCGCCGCCGATCGCTATCACGGTATAATAAAGTATATGTAATTTCTTTATTTTAGAAGATTTGTCTTTGAAATTCAGCATACTTGTTACTAAATGGTGTTTTAACTAACTGTAAAATTTGCTTAAAGATATGTCCAATAGTTTTCTTTTTATTCAAAAAGTCTACGATTTATTGGGGCAACCCTCGTATAGCATTACTTACGCATTCTAAATTTAAAATGATCCAGTTCTTAGACTTGCGCTTTCGACTTAGCTAGCCGTTATATATAGCATTACTTACGCATTCTAAATTTAAAATGATCCAGTTCTTAGATTGAATAAACATTTAGTCTTCTAATGACAATACTAGGTTCAACGCAAATCAAGTGCCTGTTCGAACAATAATTATTATGAAGACGTCAAATTATTGTCAATTACATAATCTTGTATCTGCAAATAGCGACGTCTTACGTATAAATAATATTATATTTTGACTGAATTAAAATGCGATTTTTTTTTCGAATTGTTAGCACGGTATCGTACTGTTACAGAATTCTTTCTTTAGATGCATTAAGTTGAAACAAGTTATATATACAAATTTCGATTTCTGTTAGATTTTGGCGTTCAACCACAACAATAAACACGATGCGTGGCGATTTATATTTTCGTTAAGAAGTAGCGGTAAAGTATAATTGACAGAATATTGTTCATTGTTAATCATGTCTTCAGGTTGCTTTACCTCAAGCCATACCTTTTGTAATTGTTTCAACATCCACATAAGGAATTAACCCACGGTGACAAAAATTGGTTAACAGCAAAATATAATTTGGAAGTAAGATACAGCGTCTTTTGATTGGAGCCGCAGTTCGAACTGACGTCGCATGAAAAGAACCGTGATCGTCGTCTAAGACTTGTGAAGTGCTGCAGTGCAACAGATTGCTCGCTGGGTCAAAATCTAAATGAAATTAAAATTTGAAATAAATTATTTTTGGAGTCATTGCTTTTGTTTCTAATGAAAAGTTGTTATTTTACCTACATTAGGAAACGCTGATGAGGAAAAGACTCATCGAACTATTACAAGACATATAGACATTATAGGTTTGGATATTTAGTCTTCTAATATTTAATACCTGTTGAAATAAAGCCATTTTAAAACTGGTAAGAAAAGGTCAATGCTCCCTCTTTGGGTTCGCAACTAAGTGTCTAGGTGTCAATGAAACTGTTCTTTTAATATTTCTAACAACTTTCTTATTCCTACGCAGTGGCAGTACATGTAATAGCTGCAAAATTCTAATAAATGATTTTTTCTTAAATAAATATGGCGCATACCAGACAATGAAATCACAAAACATGACGTTTTATGAGAAAGCCTGTAGACGAAAACAAATTTATATTTTATAGAATTCGTGATAGGTTAAATAATATTATAGAATGCTGAATAAGATGAAATGTATTGAAAAAATGTCAACATGGTGCAATCAACGAACCTGTTAGCTTGTATGAGTGCAAGGAAATTTGTTATCTGTTTATAAAGTTCTGATATGAAATTGTTTTGCGTTTTGGCAACGCAATTATGATTTTATGCTTCATAAGTTTTCTTGCTTTTGTATGCAAAGTATTGTAAAGTTGATTGGTTGACTAAAGGTACTTTACCGTGAAAACAATTGTGTTCATGACAAAAGAACCTTTTAGGGCAAGCGTGTGCTTACAGAAGCTTTGTTTAAACCCCGAGCGGTAATTGCTTTGCTACTGACAATTGCAAAGATTTTACCACTAATTTTATAGGCCCATGCTATCTTTCCTCTCTACTTTTTGGTTGTGCTGGGTTGCTGTGTTTTTTGATGTGTGGCTATTAATGATATGTATGTGCCACATGCTTGATAGTTAGTGTATAACAATAAAGAAAACAAAATGTTTTAAATAATAAATGAAACCTTGTAAGTGAAGCGTGTGTTGAAGACCACTCTGCTGGGAGTTTTAATTAAGATTTTCTTGAGCTTGTGGGTGTAAAGGTTCAATATGTTTTCATTGGGAGAGAGAGCAGATCCCATCTGCTTTCCTGAATACACCATATCGTCGGCCTAATATCAAAACCTCGTATTGTCACTTTTACAAATTTTACAGGAGCGACATTTTTTTGTCTCATACCATCAAATGCAGTTTAAATGGCACTTTATTTGAAAAGAAGTAAATTTGTATCATACTTCAACAGTAAACACACTTGTTCTTAAATTTGCAAGTAATTTAATAAAGTTGTGAAGAATACGATCTTTTGATACCTTTTTTCAATTTTTTTAATGCTCGTACGACATTTTGCTTGTTATTTATGTTAGTAATACAATTTTATTGCATTGTGTCGTATACGTTTTCTGTAAAACTGGTACTTTAAACAGACATTTAAACCTGTATTTTACATTTAGTAACAGTTTATTGATTGGAGTAACCACCAGAACTATATACCGTTGAAGAATTTAACATCTTTATTTTATAAAAAACAATTACGAATTACGAATAACACTGAAACAATCATGAATTACGAACGGTAGTACGATACTGCTAGTTACTGCAAAATAGCTATCCGGGGCGCCTTTGCACTTAAGCATATTGAACATAACTTAATTGGCGGAGTTTGGCAAACAATATGATATTTAATAGAAAAAGAGCTGTCAGAGAAGACAGAACTCTCGACTATTCCATTTGTTTGAATAAATGCATTTTGATATTGAAAGAAAAACTATGGCCCAACATTAATGTTCAAACAGGAAAAAAAATTAACAAGTGGATGATAGGATAAATAATAATGTGACAAGGGGGTATGAAATTGAAAATAAAAAAGGTAATGATTTGGGACATAAAATTTTATTTTCAGTTCCATATCAATCATTTAAGTAATGTTACCGAATGAAAACTATATTTTTAGTAAACTAATGAAAATAGAGGCATAACCTTAAAATTAGTGTAGGTCTTGGTGAAAGTTATGTAGAATATGATGTTATGTTTCAAGTTTGAAGTTGATACCTGTATTAGTTCCAGAGTTATGGACCAAGTGCGAATAAACTTTAAGATAAAATCTAAGTGAAATAGTTTAAAATAATTGTAGCAAAGTTATGGGTCTTGATGGTTTTGTGAAGATTATTATAATAGTGAATACATATATATATTCAAAGTTTCAATTTCATATGTGGAGTAGTTTCAAAGTTATGGACCAAGTGCATACTTTGGAAAACACAAAATCTTAGTGAAAAGGGGCAGTTTAGAAAGTGAATTATGGGTCTTGTTTACAATGGTGTATATTTTTTTGGTGAATGTTAATTCCAAGTTTCAATGTTACAGTAATATCCCAAGTAGTTTCAAAATTATGGGCCAAGTGCATATTGTTGTGAACACAAAATTAAGTGACAATGAGACATATTTTTAAAATATTTGTGTTATGGGTCTTGACAGGGATTGGCCGAGAGGGCGACTGAGGCTACTTCAGCGCCCTCGAGTTTCAAACTTCGTCTGAATTGCGCGTCAAATGGGAAAATCAAGTCGTCGAAATTTTCAGAAAATCTGCAGTACAACACTTTTTCCACTTTCTCCTTATCAGACCGATTTCAATTATTAGAAAAAAAAAAGAAATATGCATATCAGGAATGGCCACATCCAGCATACACAGCCTCCCCACACAGCCAAAAAGTAGAGAGGAAAAGAGAGCATGGTATTACAAAAATCAGTTTCAAACTGGACGCCACAAACAAATAACGGAAGTGAGAACCGGAGGGGTTACCGCCTTGGAACGGTCAGTGGCAAAACAAATTGCCACTGGGGGTTTAAACCAGGTTCGAGTTATGGGTCTTGAAGTTGTTGGTTAATTTGTGGATTTGATGGTGAATTCATATAACAAGTTTCATTTTGATATATAAGTAGTTTTTAAGTTATGAAACCATGTGCATATTATCTTTAACATAAAATTTACGTGCAAAGGGGGCATATCTTGAAAAGTATTTGTATTAGGGTTATGAGTGTTGTTGATAATGATGCACATTTTGATGGTGGATATTTATTTCAAGTTTGGTGTTATCTTAAGTAGTTTCAAAAATATGGACCCACATTTTGCTGAACGGAGACCAACGCAAATAGTCAATCTGAAAATCTGTCAATTTCTATTAAAACCAAAACAGTTAAAGAAAAGCTAAACAACAAACTAACTTAAACTCAGTCGGTGAGATATCGAATCAAATATTCAGCAAACCGTTGACCAAGTAAAATTACAACTTTAACTTTTGTACTTGTTTGTTCATTTGAGAGCTTGTTATGATCAAGTCTGAGGTTGGTTCAACCTAGATCCTGATTTAACTGCCCCGTGGCAAATTGTTTTGCTACTGATCGTTCTAAGGGGGAAACCCCAGGGATTCTCTTTTTCGTTAATTGTTTGTGGTGTCTTATTTAAATCTTCTTATAAACAGATGCTCTCTTTTCCTCTCTACTTTTTGCTGCATGGAAAGGCTGTGCTTTCTGGATGTGTTGATTCCTGATATGCATATTTCACATTTTTATAGCAGCAAATTAGCTAATTTGGATGAGCCTTTTTGCAACAATATTAACAAAACATGCTACAAATCCGACCGGTTTTCTTTTAACAATTGATTTAAGTGTAAATATTTAACGGGACAATTCAAATTCCTGTGGTAAACCAACAATCATAACGTCAAATAAAAAAGTCTGATAAAATACGAGGTTTTGAACCTATGAAATATCCACTAATTTGAATACGATATTATAACAAATGACTATCTTGATCCTTTCCTATTGGCTTAGAGGTGCGAGATTTTGACAGATTTCGCGCTAGATTTTCTGTATTCCCGCGGTGCAAAAAAGTGATTTTCTGAAAATTTGGTAGATACGAGGTTTTGATATTAGGCCGACGATATACAAATTGTACTTTCAGTTACGTATGAAAAAAGTTTTTAATGTTATGTTTGAAGAAACAGATTTTTGAAAATAATATGGGGACGAGGGAACATACACACTTTGAAATTTCTTTTTATTTTATGTTTTTTGTTTTTGTTTTCATTGTTTTGCTGGATATCAGTTGTCTATTTTATGTTTGTTTCGGGGGTGTAACAGGTGTGTTACTGGGGAATATGTCTTAGATCTAAAATCATGCACACGACCAATATCATGTTGGCAATCTTTTTTTTTCGGTTTAGTCAATGTGGTTTGAATGCTATACAGTTTTGAACACTATGAGCTTAATTCAATACTTAGTTACATATAAACTAATTGCGTTTAATACTTTATAATACTTTCCATTACACATATAATAAGAGGGGTGATCAATAAATTCGCAGAAAAGTGTTCTCGTTTATTTAGGTGCTCTAGATGTTCGAATCCCAGCTCGTGTACAGCTGACTGTGTAATTGCTGCACCATGACACGGGGCGTTGTTATAATTGAAGATAATTGTTGGCAGGTGCTCGGCCCTTTTCTTCCATATTGCCCGCAGGAAATCGCGCTACAGAACCTGAAAACGATAAAAAAACTGAAAGGACACCGGTCTATCTGAAAAATTAAAATAAGTATATTTACCTGTAAAAGAAGTAACAATATTATTTGTATAAATATTACGAAAGCTTCGTATAATAGGCAGCGTCGACTGTTTGTCCAGGTGGCACACCGTGTGACAGGGTCACATTTCTTGCGTCGAAATGTCAGCGACGTACGATGACGTCTTCGTCAATGGGCGGCCGCTGCGCTCGTCATCACGAGTGCCTTATCGACCCACCTTGAACCTGTTATACAATTTATAAACGGCCGTCTTTTTCACTGATGAATTACTATATGCCTGTTGTAGCGTTTCAATAGTTTTTCCTCGCGAAATTCTATTTAACACGAAAAATTTTATAGCTGATTGCTGTTCGACACTAATTATAACAACTGTCATCAAAGAATTCCGCATTTGTTTACCTTAATAACGTCATAAATAATTGTGACGTCATGAACGTCATGCCTTATATAGGCGGAATCTTCAATGATGATTTGGTTTACAAGCGTTACATGTAGCTACGGGATAAATGAGACGCCGTGATTCGTACCTTTGTTGATAATGTAGGAAAATGTGGAATTTGGGGCAGAGATGACGTCAATGGAAACTAAGGAAAGCATACCTCAAACATAAATAGCGTCTCTTGTCGATAATTTTTCGTATCAATTGACAAAATATTGATTGGGTTCACGGAGAAATTTCATAAATGAACTTTCATTTATAACTAAATGGGAACACTTTTCCGCGAATTTATTGATTACCCCTCGTACATCGACGCTTTTTGAGAATAAAAAGACTCAGTTACAATCCTTATAGGAAATAGGTTTTGATGATAGTTTTAAAATTGGTTTTGGTTTTTGCTATTTTAAAAAAAAAACAAGTTTATTTTTTTATTTTAAATAATTTTTAATATTAACCATTTTTGTTTTAAATGAACTCTATTGACCTTTGTTTAAAAATCTAACGCCAGCAGCGCCGTCGTATTGTTAACATATTAAGACATGGTTAGAACACAAAAAAGTGCAAGAAAATGTATCTTGCAGAACCACGTTCCGCCAAGGAACAGTTCACCCGCGGTGACAGATTTTCCCATCTTCACCTCGCACTCATGCAAAATACCTATTTTGATTACCTATGTGTACTCGTCTGACAGCTGCAGTCATTAGAAATAATCAAATAAATCGCTTGCAAAGAAGATTTATAGCGCTGATTTTTTTAATTACATGTATTAAACGTTAACCAACTGCATAGTGTTTTTTGGGAGGCAGAAATGTTAACTTTGTTTTATTACAAACACATTCAAGATGAGTTATTGAGAAGCAGTAAGTACTGCTTTATTACAAACACATGTTATGGTATCTTTCTTTAAAATATTTTAGTGACAGGTAAAAGTCATTAAATGTTTTTTCTATTTTGTTTTTCCTTTTTTTTGTTCTGGAATAATGGTGGCGAGAAAGGGTTGAACTCGAACATGTAGATACAGAATTTCGGCCGTTAGCAGTCTCCGTGTACATTAAATCAATGCAGTTATCATTTACCAATTAAAGGCCATTTTAGCACGGTTAAAATGTAAGTGTAAATATTAAGTACAAGTACCCCTTAACCCGGGGCTCTGCGGCATCGACAGTAAAATGCGTTTATATTAATGCCCTGAAAACTGGCTCAAAACACGATCTTTTATCTTTTTATACGCCGCTGAATATGGGAAGGCATTAAATATGAAAATACCATTATAATTAAAGGTTCCATGTTCACCGTCATATGCATACCATTGTTTGGGATTGATCAAAATCGTACTGTTTATTGTTAAAAAATCAATATTGAGTGACGGGGCAGTTTCGTCCATAACAGGCGCAATACAACCGAGCCTACAATATTTTATATTTGTTCCGTTTGGTTGCTTTTAAAGGTTGTTATCTATTTCAATCAAACCGTGCTTGCAATATGATGAACATGACGAATAATTTAAATGTAATATTTTGTCGCTTATGTCGGTTGTGACGTTTTATGTGAATTTTCATCTATTTTCTTTTTAAGAATTTTGCTTGGTATAGAAAATTTATCGAAAACAAAGAAATCTTTCAAGAAAAATATGAATGTTACATATACATGTATGAGACACCACTGGTAAACAAGATACATGTATCATAATTTAATAATCATTTCAGATGTATTATTTTTGGCACAAAAGAGAAGAAAATTCTTTTACGACTGATTTGAGTTGTTAACGCGTAAAGACCCATGATTGTGAGAATTTGTAACACTGTAGTTATTATGCTTTCAGTAACATAATCTAACAAATGTTGTATGTCCGTGTTAAACGTAATTCAGAAGTATCTCAAAATACAGATTTCCAAGAAAAATATAGAAAAAACACACCAATTCCGTAGTGGGGAGTCAAAATAGCTATTTGGAAAAAAGAAATTCAGATTCTGCGCAATCTGCATCCAATAATGAGATATATCAGCTCTACAGGCCGTGTCCAAAAGTGATAGTGAATAGTCCATTAACGTAAATTAGAAATACTAAAGTGTTATCGTTATGGTATGTCTTTTTGGGAGGCTTGAGAAGAATTTCAAGTTGTATGAAAAACATTTTCGAACAACAATAAAGTTGGAATGTTATATCATGGAAAAAAGTGTACTTTTAATTGCAATTTATAACAGTATTGAAAATTCTATGTTACGTTTACAGAAAACAAAACAGAGAATGTACCAGTAAAACTTGTTTTAAGTCCCACATTTCCCCAAACTCATTTAACACAGGTGCTTGTTAATGAACATCGAAAAAAATCGGCCATTTTAAAGATGGGCGGTTTCAATATCCAAACTAATAAAGATTTGGATAATGTTTAAATCGACGCAAAGTTTTACTTCCTGCTTTTTAAATTTAAATTTAATTATTTTTAATATGGGGACCATGCGCAGCTGAAAAAAAAACTTACTTGGAATTGAAATTGCACTGATTATTGGTGTAAATATCGACTTGCGCTCAACCTGTGGCTAGGCGGGTTGGGCAGTAATATTTGCTGTATACATGTATAGTTGCCCGCCTTATGTTCGTATTTGCCATGTTTGCGCGTGTCGACGTTTTCATTTCATCTATTTCTTTAACGCAGTAGCGTTTTTTTAACCTGTGGCGCCTTTTAAAAGTCTCTCTGTGCAATGAGTCAGTGTTGTTATACTTTAAGTCCTTTGAGGTCGTTGAGCCCGATACTTATCAAACATGTTAAAAGTACCCATAAAATTACTTTTGTTTAAATATTTCGGCAAGTTAAAGATATGTGGATTTTTTTTTCCATCCGATACTGATTTGGATTATTTTTAATCACACAATGGATAAAAGTTCTGTTTTTCTGTACAGAACCGCGCATATTTTTTTTCGGTTTGAGCAAACCCATTATATGGGGACCAGCAGCTGGAAATTGAATGGTATTAATCCGAAATGAAAGACCGCATTCTTGAAGGTTCTATATTCTCCGCCATATTTATTAACACCATCGTTTGGGATGGATCGATTTTTGCCGCAAATGCCGAGTTCCGCTCAACCCTAGGCGTCGTTCAATTACTGCCCACGAACAAGCTCAATCAAACTGAGCCTGCATATTTGTGATATTTGTCGTAGGTACGTGTAGGTACTTTTGGACCAATTTATGGGCAACTATTCACAACCGATTTATTTTTCTAATTTAAAAATTTCGCTCGGTCATTTCTGCCGAAAATCGGACAATGACCGACCTGACAGAAATTTAAGGAACACTGTTTGATAAGCTATATCCATGGAATAAAGTGTCAAAGGGACTTTCCATTTATTATTTAAAATGTGAATGAATAGTAAACTTTTGATATTTTTTGAGAATTTATACCACTATACCACTACAGACATAAACTCAAAAATGTCCAAGAAATCCAACTTGTTTGCTCAGTCTAATTCTTCATAATTATATAGTTATTAAGTACACAAATTGATGTCTTACTGCCAGAGAGGCAAATGCGGATGATATATTATGTGTTTGCATGCACAGTTTTAAATAAACACAACGAATAATCGCCGATCTGCCAGAGAACATCGTATCACTTGCAGTTTTTGTATTTTATATTTGACAGACTGATGATATTAAATTCCTTTTGAAATAATAAAATATTATGGACTGTCTCTTTAAGTTCGTGTGTAATCATCTTACTTCACCAACAGCCGCTTTGTCCGCCTTCTCTACACTTATCAACTTTTCTAAGTTTTCTAAGTCCACCTTCTCTACACTTAACAACGTTTTTAAAGTGTATGTCCCCATCTTACCGAGTTCCGCACTCCTTCATTGTTACATGCTCAAGCTCTCAAGGCGACGTCGGTTCTCCATATAAATCTATGCGCGGAGCAGTACTGCGGATTCTTCTCTAACGTCACTGAAAGTGATACACTTAACCAATGATCTAACTACACCGATCATATTTTCAAAATTTCTCAGCAATGATTCGGAATATACACTTCAAACTTAAAATATAATAAGATGCATCATTTTCACTTCTTTCTGTGAAACAATTATTAAATTCTCTTCACGCATTTAGAAACCACGGGCATTTAATCAAGGTAGTAGTAATACCAAAAGTCATTAATTGTCGGTAGTGGGTATATTCACAGAAAAAGAAAATTCATGTCTCATTATTTAAATATGGATTTTAAAGTAATTGTGGACACTCCAAAAGTGCGATTGTTTAGCTGTTACCGGAAGACTTTTCAGCAGTTCTTGCCGGTTTCAGAATAACCTCTATAAAAAAGTTGCGGTTAATTTTGTTACTTTTGGTTAAGCCCTCACCTCGATTAAATGTCATTGGTTTAATAACGCACGAAGGGATTTAAATGGAAATTTCAGAAAAAGAAGTGACATAGTGCATCTTATAATGTTTCAAATTTGAAGTCTGTATTCCAATTCTGTGCGGAGATAATACATTTTTGATCGGTGTAGATTGGTTAAAAAACTGATTGCATAAGCTCAGTAATTTATTTAATATCTAAAAGATGCAATATGCAATATGGCCAGGCCATTCAAATGGTGTATAAGGGACTGAATAATCAGCGTATTGATATCAATATCTATAAAGATCGGGCTTTTTCTATACTGGTTGTTTCCCATTGTAATCAAAATGATTACAGTCTAAATAACTTTCAATAGTTTCATGTCAATTGATAAAGTTCACGTCTATTAATGTGGAAAGACTTATTAAGAAAACTTACTGGATTCATAAATTGAGATCAGTTTTTTCAAAGGGTCAAAATTCAAAAAATATTGTATGGATTATCATGAAAAAGTTTAAATGTTGCTGATTATGGATATTATTAAGAGATTTTTTATTTAGCAGTAATTTTAATTTAATAAGTCTCTACACTTGACAATATAGATGAAATAATGAATCTATTATCTTCCTTATTTTATTAAAATAATTTATGTTCAATTGTTACTGGAATTCATTGTACATTGTGCTATTTTTGATTTTTTTTTCTACCAGCTGCTGTGGAATCTTTTACTTCTTACTTTTAAGATCTTTTACTTCTTACATAATTTATGTATTTCCTGTTTTTATCAACATTATAATTATTATTTTTGGCAAAAAGAATCCTGTGACTTACTATATGTTTCCTTTATTTTAATTTTTTGTGGTTTGTGCAAAATAATGTGTGAACTCTTTTTTCGCCAATGTCCCCATCAAACTTAAGGTATAGTTTTCTATTTTTAAGATGCTGTCGATAAAATAGACTAGATTAAGACATGTTCCAATACATGTGTAACTATGACCGACTAAAGAAATATTGCCTGGCTCTGATTTAATATAAATACATTCGCATTCAACGGTAAATTGAGCTCAGCGTCGTTCCCGACAAAACAGCCATACTCGTCTCCCGACCATGAACAGATTTGTATCTTAACCTCATGTCACGTGTCATTTCTTAACTCAGTGCTGGTACCAATTACGCCCTTTAAAAGCCGTCGAGCAAGATTTAGTGAAAATTTTGCTAGATGGCGTGGATAGTAATTTTGTTTATTTTCATCTCAATTGATGAACAAGCTCAATCAAACCGGCCCTTGTTGTTTTTTTTTGTATTTTTCTTAATTTTTCACATTATCAAAGTCACTACTTAAATGCTCTCGACAACCAAAAAACGAGTTTATTTAATTTTGAAAAAAAAAACAGAGAGAGTTGTTCTATCCAATTCAAGCCAAAAACTGTAAAATACATTTGTCTCATATATTTAAATTAAACGGTACGCAAAACACACCAGAAAAAAAATACCTGAGAGGTTAACGTTATGGGTCATTAGCCAAGGGGATTCAAACCAAGTTCCAGGGTCAACTGTTACAAAGAAACATATTTTACAACGAAGATAAGATACATTGTTATATATATTTCAATGAAATCTTACAATCTATATGTTGATATCATCTCTAAGTTGTTAATTTAACACATACTCTGAGTGTTATAAATTATCAAGTATCAATGTAAACTTGATTCGTTTTCCATTAAAATAGCAGACAAAATATGCCAGTATATTGGAGCATACCCTATTCAATGTTCTAAAATGCCTCACTGATTGACATTTTCAGGACTTGTTGACAAAAATCATGGTGACAGTAGGAATTCATATAATGTCTCTATTCACTTACAGATATGAAATCGGGGAAGACGGTTGCATTATATTCTGGCTTTCTGTCGTAACCACTATTATAATTATAACAGGTGCGGTTGTTAAATATGACAGTTTTGTACTAATGGTTATGTTATGAAGTTTTACAGCGATGACTCCATAAGATCAAGAATGCCATTCGTCATATATTTTATAATGCTTTGTTGATTACGGTCAACGTATTCATGAAAATGTTAAAATCGAATATTGCAGCTCTTTTATTTGAGTACTCGAAATGATTCTGAAGCGCTTTATTGCCAATTGGTCGTTCTTCGTCAGATAATTGCAAGGCACAAAACAAAACAAATTATTACATCTCTTCACGATTAAAGAAAGAATATTGAAAAAAAAAACTTAACACACGGATAATCTGTCTTTGCTTCTATTTAAGTGTCATACGTTAATGTAGCTGTGAAGAAAAAAAAAAGTGAAATATGCATAACGGGAATCAGCACACCCACAATACACAGCCTCCCCACGCAGCGAAAAATAAGAGAGGGAAAGAGACCATGCTTGTGATAAGTATGTCAAATTCAAATACGACGCCACAAACAATCAACGAGAAAGAGGAACCCTTGGAACGGTCAGTGGCGACAACAATTGTCACCCAGGGTTTTAACCAGGTTCTAGTTGATAGTGTCTCTAGCTGGGAGCGAACCCGCACCGTCTCAGCGACAGCGCCTGCCCTACAATTCCTGCGACGTAACCAACTGAGCTAACCGGGACAACCCCAACAAAGGCTGATCGGATAGACCTGATATACGTAACAATCACTGCATGACATCGGTAACGGGTATTTTACTGATAACAGTACTGATTAAATGTTCGGAGAGACGTTTAACGGCCGCCACACTGCGCAAATAGCTACTCTGAATTTCAATTGATAGTGTCTCTAGCTACAATTCCTGCGACGAAACTAGGACGCACCATCCTCACCCTTGTCCCAACAGGTTCTGATATCAGAAAACAAGTACATGTTGTTTTAGTGAAAAAGCTCCAACCCATACAGGTGCTCAACAATGTTGCATGCTAAAGAAAACACAAATATAAAACATAAGAAGCCTATAGCGTTGAAAAGCCAACGAGGCGGGTCCTAAAAGATCTTACCAAACCAAAGTACCTGCAGTCAAATCAACAAAAACACGATGACATGGATAAAAGAAACAAATCGAGCTTCAAGGTTTATTGAAGAAAGTATTGTGGGTATGTGTGTGCAGTCAGTGACAAATGACAATAACACAGGTGTTCGTGTCTTCAATCATGTATGTTCTAGAATTTAATTGAATTAGTTTTCGAAATTTTCTTTCTTAAAGTTGTTTTACGTTTTTATATTTTTCTCATTTAAACGCTAACTTTTTAATGAATCACAGCGATTCTAAACTTATAGATAAAGCTTGTACTGTTTGTTCTTATAGCCGGCAAACCATCGGAATTCGCTCTAGAAATAATAATATAATTATTTTAAGAAAGTAACACGATCGAATTGCATTTATATTCAGAAATTCTTAAAATATCTACATTGTTAAACGAGTCAATTACTTTTTTGGATCGTTGACAAAAATCACGTTAAGCAAATTAAGAAACAAAGATAAAACTTTTATTTTATCATTTCTTAAGACGATTTTCAAGTTTTATTGATAATGAACATCTTATGAATATAATCTGAAATGCGATGATACAGTTTTAAGTGGATCGTTGAATTACTGTACACTGTGCATGAAAAACTCGATCACATCTCAGTAGATGAAAGCTTGTTTTGACTTTTACTAAGGTAAGTTTGTTTTTATATTTTCATTGCATTCTTCCTTATGTAATACTGTTATGTTTTTCTTATACATTTTGTTCTACAATCTTCAGGAACGATAATAACATTGATTATGTGTTCAACATACCAGATTCAGAAACTAATTGATCTGTGATATAAAGTGTTATCAATAACACGTATTAAATCAGATTATAAGAAATGTATATGTTTTCGTATTCGAAGGATTCTGTCTGGTACGATGTTGTGCAATAGCAAAACCATTCTAAGACTAATACTGTTCAGTTGTGATGCTTGTTTAAATGTGACTTACATTGGGGAATAATAGCATAAACGATTAAAGTATTGCGCCTGTCGCCATTGCTTTGTCATAGACAACACAGACAAATAAAATAAAATCTTAATTTGTACAATGAAGTTCCATAAAACTTTGCACAAACCAATGTCATAAACATTATTATGCTATACGTTAAAAAAGTTAGAACAGTGAATAAAAGTAGTTAGACTTAAAAAAAAAAAAATTCTAAACAAAACAAAACAAGTACAAGTTGTCTTGGTGAAAAGTCTCCAACCCACTTATCTGCCCAACAATGTTGCATGCAAAAGCACACAAACATATAAAACATAAGAAGCTAAGAGCATTGCAAAGCCGAAAGGGGTACTCAATGATCTTACCGAGACCAGAGCTCCTGGAGTACAATCAGCTAGAACACGATGACAGGGATAAAAGAAACAAATCGAGCTTCTATGTTATTTTAAGAAAAGATTTCCCCAATAACCTTCATAAACTCTTAAACCCCTGCCACCGTCGTGCAACCGAAGAGGTAAGCATACTGATCAACTGTAGAAGGGTTAATCACCAGGCCTGCAGAGCGCTGCAAAATATCATGTTGGTAACCTTTATAATTGTTTTTATAAAGTTTAAGAAAGTGATTTTTTTATAAATATGTAACTCGATAAAAATGGCAGATACGTTTGTTCTACACTTATGGGCTTTATTTTGTTTCTGATGTTTACGAGATTTTCTTTAGACAAACAGTGCGCGTAAAAGTGAAAATTAGTGTTTGCGTACTTAATAAATAATGCATTGAAATCATTCCATGTGATACATGGATTTCTTTGAACTTGAAAAGTACTTTTGAGTTAAAATACCCTTTAATATTATCAAACCGTCATCTCTGATAACACTTCTGTTAATCTTTCAAAACAACTTAAGATTATTTGAATTTGAGTTTGTATCTAGCTTGTTCCAACTAGTGTCAGCTTATCTGTAAAGAAATGAGGTCAGTATAATAAATGTAAACCATTACCACCCCTAAATTATTCTCAACTTTAAATATTCCATTATTTTAATTTTTCCGTTTGGTTGTTTATAAAAGTCTTAAATAATTATTGTTATTTTGTATTTCGCATTACAATATTATTTGCACAGACAGAAAACTTGATAAACACATCATTGATGTATAAATACCGGCGAATCAGAGAAAAACTACTGAAAGTATTGTTTTCAAAAATACACTGTCAGGTTTCTTGTAAATATTCACTGAATAATAGATTTTATAGGAAACTAGGTGGAGTTGTGAGATTTTTTTAAACTCTAGAGTCTTATTAAGATATTTTATCACTGCTTATCCAAGGCGGTAATCCTGCATACTTACTTGGCTTATTCGTCTTTCAAGTATTTTATAACCTTGCCGAAAAGATTTATGGACAGAATTAAACAACAGTAGAAAAATATAACACAATGTGCTTGTATTTATTTCCAAGATCTAAAAATAAACATGCTGAAGCTGACATTGTGTACCCTGCTTTAATTCTAGAATATAGACGGGATATTGAGTTGAAAGCCAAGAAATGGAAAAGTATTCAGCTTTGCCAAAAAAATATAAAATACACATTTGTAATGAAGTAGGAGTGAAATATGAATATCAGGAATGGCCACATCCAGCAGACATAGGCTCCCCACCCAGCCAAAAAGTAGTTTGGAAAGAGAGCAAATGGTATTTCAAATAATCAGATTCGAAACGGACGTCTCAAACAATTAACGAAAGTGAGAACCTAAAGGATTGCCGACTTGGAACGGTCAGTGGAAAAAAAATTGCCACTGGGGTTTAAACCAGGTTCTAGGGGTCACCAACCTCATACCTGCCCCAACAGGTTCTCATTTCACAAAACAAGTACATTATGTCAAGTTGTCTCGGTAAAATAGCTCCACCACACCCGTCGGCTCACAATGTTGGATGCAAAAGCACACAAACACTGAAGAAACATAGAAGACAAAGTAAGATTGTTGCTGTCTCTTAAGTATGTAAGAACAAGAAATATAAAACACTATAGTATCAAAAGATAAATAAGCACTGGGTTTTTATTTCCACGAAATTGAGACAAACATGCATAGGAATAGCCATACCAAGAAAACATTGCATCCCCACCCAACCAAAAGGGATCGAGAAAAAGAAAGCAATTGTTAAATTTATGAGAAATTAAAAAAAAGGTGAAAAAAGGAACAGTCAGTTGCAAAATAATGTGCTTCTGGGACATCGATTAAGGTAAGAGGGGCCTGAATAGACAATCATGTCTGAAACGGCGATCTTTGGCGACGTCGAGTTCGGAAATGTCTTCAGCAGAAGCCGAAACATTCTCCGGCACTAATCGGACTTGATTGTAGCAAAGTTGTTTAATCATTATTTTTTTACATTACTCTAAAATATTGTTATCAAGTTTCTTCAAAGAGGAAACATTTTTTACAAAAAGTAACTTATAATGTTTTAAATAAAAAAAAATATTTGCCAAAAGTTTGTTTTCCCAAAGCGTGACGTCTTTTTCCCGGTAACACCAAATGGAAAGAGCTAGCAATAGTTTTATAGTTTTGAATCCCAAAATAATATTTTTTAGCAATAACCACTTGTAAAAAGTGGAGGGGGTCACCCTATTCATAAGCAATTTTTCCAAAATGGGATGGTGGAATTGTTTCATATTTCATTTTTACATTTGATATATGATGTTTATCACTATGGACATGCTTATTTAAGGATAAATAATATAAAAATTAAACCCCCTCTTACCTTAAACAGATATTGAAAGATGGATAAGAATTGTTGATGACAAATGTCGAAGCTGTAGACAAACATAATTCTACTGCGACAAATACTTCTCTCAAAAATGAATAGTTCTTACCATGCTAGTAAATACTTCTTTAAAAGGAACGCATCCGCATGTTTTATCTTTTGAATTTATTTAGCACAACTGTATACCATCATGACCATATAGGGCTAACACAAATAGTACCAAAATTATTATTTCATTGTCATCATTATCAACAGCAGCGGCATCAACAAGAACAACAAGAATTATAACTAAAACCACCAATAGCAATAACTATAACAAAAATATCATCGCAGTGTCTTCAAACAGCTTTATTCAATTTTGAAAAGCTTTATAAACGAAATTCTTAACATCTGTATTTTTCTTGCAGTATACACATGTAGAAGATGTAGAACACGGACATGGAGAAATACATGTATGAAGTAGGATCATATCAAAATTGGTTCTGAAATTTATTTAGACAACGAACCTACTCTTATTGTTTTTATAAACTAAATGGACAAATAACATGGGGAATACAGTTTCTAAAGTTGCCGATACAGTTTTGAGAACTGCCTGTGCAGTAACCGGAGGATTGCTCGGTAAATCAGATGAGGGTTACCATATAGGGCCTTTGCGGTTGACGGAAAAATCTATAGGAGTTAAATTTAATGCTGGAATTTATAAAGTTGATCTTCAACTTGGCAAAAATAGAATTGGTGAATGGGAAACACAAGCGAATATACAAATGGGAATAATTAACAAAGCTGAAATTAGCGTAAGTGCTAAGATTAATAAAGATGGTGCGGTCCAAAGTGCTCTTTCAAAGCTGGGAATTTGAAAGTGTCTCACGGAGCAGTCATCACCAAGAGAGGAATTGAAAAAATTGACGTCGACGTGAGAGGCCACATCAATATTCCCGTGAAATATGAACAGATCAAAACTCATCAGCCTACGTCAGATACTGTAAGAATTGATATGTCTGCAACAAATCGTCGCACAACTTCAGAAATCGCGAATCTCGAAAACCAAATGTTTGAGGAAGATGAGGAAGATGAGGAAGATCGCGTTGAAATTTTGAATTATATTCAATTTTACCCGAACTTTCAATTATCATGGTATTTTACGGATTTTTTCCGTCGCTAAGTAAGTAACTAAATATATCCTGAAATTTGCAAAAGTGCAAGGCAAGTGCTTTGAAAATTGGAACAGCTTTTATTGTTCACAATTTTGAAAATTGACCAATTTCTGATAATAATTTTATAGTAATTTGTGTTCTACAAACGATATTGGCACTCGCTAAATTTTACATTTTCACTATGTACAGGTGTGATATAATTAGAAAAAACATGTTAAATACCTATTAAGATATTCTACCATTAATTTTACTTAAAAATTTCACTTCTTTTTTCAGTACGACGTAATCGGAGGGTTTTATGAAATAAACAACTTTATTGTTGGCCATACATGAACTTGGCTATGTTCACTCAAAATATGCGTCATAATGTTTATCACAACTGTGTCCGAAAGCTTTAATGGGTCGAAAGGTGTCATATAAAGTTCTCATAAAGTTTCATAAAAATTGTCAAAATATGTTATACAAAAATGAAGCCAATATCAGTAACTGTTAGGAAAACAAATTAATTTTGAAATCGACTCTTATAAGCGAAACTATTGTAAGTGACATTTTGTTAAAATTGTTTTTGCGTCTATTCAGACTCTCCTGTATACCTATATCACCTATTTATAGTAGAACAAAAAGTTTAAAAAGTGCGAAGGTATTGTAATAGTTGCGTAGTATTTAACTCGCATGCATATTTTAAATTGTATGCGAAACTATTGGAACTGGCACAAACTTTGTTACATGAAAGTTTGCGTTTACTGCGCAGCTCTGGTGACAAATATTAAGTTAGACTGCGAAAAGTTTTGCTCTTACTTAAGACAGAAATTGTATATTTTAAAGAAACATATTTTCATAGGTGAGATAAAATAATTTCGCACATAATTCCACCAAATATAGGTTTTAATTTAACAGTTGCAATTTTTAAAGAATGAAATCTATATTTCTGAACACACTTTTCGTTCTTGCATTCCACTGGTAAGTGGACATATCTTAGGAGGGTAATAAAAGATTTCAAAGTCACATAAATCACTAAGTGAACTAAAGACCATAGGGACTTACACCATATCTTTGCAGTATGGCATCAAACAATCTTGGAATTAAAGAACACTTAGAACCTTTACGTTATTTTAGTAGTGTATAAGTCGTTTACAATAATTCTGCACACCAGAATAGAATAAAATCCTTAATGCAAAGTTGCAGAGTTTACAATGCAATAATAAAAATTCTGGAAATGCATGTTAAAGAAACATAATTATAAATCATTTGTATGCATCGAACATAAAATTGTTCTAACATACTATTACATCTAGAAACAACAATATGGCGCCAAAGCAATTATAAAGTTGAAGTCGAGTCTACCCTCAAAAAGAAAAGTGAAAAAGGTTCCCAGAACTCAGTTATTCTCTATTGATTCTGTAATTGTTATAAAACATTTTGTGAATTATCTTTTTTAACTGTAGTGATTTGGTTGCTAGTCTTGGAATGGGGCTATATTACTAGTCTGGGTGTCATAACAAATATTACCCGAGTCGCAATCCATGCTTCCAGTTATATATTCTTGGACATCTAAACTCCCTTTCGTGCTAATTCCAGAGATACATCACCGTCAGCTATTCATTTATTTTCAACTTTAAGCATTATGTATATAAATGAAGTCTTATACGCTGATTTTTTCAACAAAGTCAAACTGCTTTTTGAGATCAAACTTGTAGCTGGAGATCCTGTAATTTCTTAAAAAATACATTGAATTGTTGAATCAACATTATCCTACATTATTTCTGTAATACTCAATTGGTTGTCATTTGTTAAAATTACAAGCCGATAGGAAATACAATTTTCTAATACCAAGGTTTTTAGACTGCTCAGATTTACATGTACATTGTATACTGTCAAAATAAGTCTGCCGACCATAATGTAATCAGCGATCTTTGTGATATTAGTATTAGTATTTTAATTTGAATTCTACATTTAAATAAATTTAGAATTTTCATATTCTAATTCAATTAAAGATCTTTATAACAAGAATACTTCATTTGTTAACAGATAATTAGTATTTATATCAGGGCTATCCGATCAACCTTTTTTGGGGTTGTCCCGGCTAGCTCAGTCAGTTGCGTCGCAGGAATTGCATGGCTAGGCGCTGTCGCCGTGACGGTGCGGGTTCGCTCCAAGCTAGAGGCACTATCATTTGAAGTTCACAGTAGCGCTATTTGTGCAGTGTGGCGGCCGTAAAAAGTCTCCCCGTACATATAGTCAGTACTGTTATCAGTAAAATAATCCGTTACCGATGTCATGCGGTGATTGTTACGTATATCAGGGCTATCCGATCAACCTTTTTTGGGGTTGTCCCGGCTAGCTCATTCGGTTGCGTCGCAGGAATTGCATGGCTAGGCGCTGTCGCCGTGACGGTGCGGGTTCGCTCCAAGCTTTTGAAAGTTATGTCATATATTATACACCATACCTTGTATTTTGAGAAATAAGTAAACAAACATAGATGCCAAATTTTAGTGTGAAGTCACTTTGAGATTGTTGTTTTGTATATTTCTGTTATGGCTTAGTGAAGAAATTGCTGAATGTCCTTATTATGGACTGTCTTTGTGTGTCAGTAATTGTCGACAAAAGTGGAAGTATTAGAAGTTTGACTCCCATATAAAGTCTGTTTTAAAAAAAAACATGAAATATGCATATCAGGAATGGTCACATCCAGCATACACAGCCTCCCCAAACAGCCAAAAAGTAGAGAGGAAAAGAGAGCATGGTATTACAAAAATCAGTTTCAAACTGGACGCCACAAACAAATTACGGAAGTGAGAACCGGAGGGGTTACCGCCTTGGAACGGTCAGTGGCAAAACAAATTGCCACTGGGGGTTTAAACCAGGTTCTAGGGTGCACCAACCTCACACTTGCCCCAACAGGTTCTCGTATCACAAAACAAGTACAAATTGCCTTGGTGAAATAACTCCAACCCACCCATCAGCTCAACAATGCTGCATGCAAAAGCATACAAACATATAAACATAAGAATTTAATAGCATTGCAAAGCCAAAGGGCGGGTACTCTATGATCTTACAGAGACCAGAGCACCTGGAGTAAAATCAGCAAGAACACGATGACAGGGATAAAAGAAACAAATCGAGCATATAGGTTCTTTTTAGAAAAGATTTCCCCATAAACTTTCATAAACTCTTAAACCCCTGCCACCGTCGTGCAACCAAAGAGGTAAGCATAATGATCAATGGAAGATGAGTTTATCACCAGGCCTGCAGAGCGCTGTAAAATATCATGTTGGTAACCTTTCTTTTTAAATTTACAGATGGTTTTTACGAATAATCGGGAGAAATTAACATCGCCTTTTATCTTCTTAAGTTTATAAATTAAGTCTCCATAAAAAAACTGGCTGTGAAATACCTTGTTGCAATAGTGATTTTAAACTGCACCTGTATTTATGAATTAGATCTGGATATCGGCGATAAAACTTGCAAAAGGTTTTCCTTAATTTGTGATACCGATAACCTTGTTGTAAAAGTTTTTCTGTAATGCAAAGATTACGTTCATTGAAATCATTCACATCCTTGCAAGCTCTTGAAAAGCGAACAAGCTGTGAGATATAAACCCCGTAAGAAGTCGCACGAGGAACATCGCCGTCTAGAAACGGAAAATTTACTATATTGAAATAAAAATCATCTCTTTTATCATAAATTGTAGTAGTGACGTAACCATTGTCAATGGATAGATTTAAATCAAGGAAGTTTGCTTGCTTTTCTGAAGTGTTCGCTTTATTAAGCTGTACTTCTTTAGAATAACTCTTATTAATCAGTGATGGAAAATGGTTATTATTTATATTTAATAAATCATCAAGGTACCTCGATGTGTTGTTAAAAGCTGTAATAATATCATCTTGATGTTCGGTAGAAAGAGATAACATAAAATCTCTTTCATAACAGTATAAAAACAGATCAGCAACAAGGGGTGCACAATTAGTACCCATTGGAATGCCTATTACTTGTTTATAAATAGAGGTACCAAATCTCAAATAAATATTATCCAATAAAAATGTGAGCGCCTGTATAAGGTCTTGACAGGTCCATGAAGTATAATTATCATAAGAACCATCTGTAAAGAATGCCCTATGTTCATTACAAGCAATAAATGTTTTATTTTCTCTAGCAAAAGTTTTTTCAATGAGACTGGTTAGCTTGTCTCTTATTAAATTATGAGGGAGAGAAGTATACAAGGTAGAAAAATCATATGTAGACAAACAGAACGCCTGAAAATTATTTGATTAAAGTTTCTTCAAAACGTCATTTGAATTTTTTATAGACCAAAATAAATTTTTGCCAGTAGTTTCAAAAACTTTTTCGCAATACCTAATTACATGTTCTTTTATAGCTGTAAGACAAGATGTTAAGAGCACGGATAACTTTGTAGTTGTACAAGAACTAGAGTTAGCGATAAATCTTGCTTTGTACGGTGTTTTGTGCATTTTAGGCAACCAATAATTAGTAGGTACTTTGTCTTGTTTCGGCTCAACACTGATTCTGAATTTAGTAATTTGTTGAGTGTGTGCAGTAACAATATCACTCTCAGATGCAGAAGTCAGTGTATAAGCATTAGCGCTATTAAGCTCTTCAGTTTGAACATTTATATAGTGTATACGTCACACTATAATAAATTTATTTGAAGCCTTATCAGCAGGTGTTAAAACAAAGTTGTTGTGAAAATCTTGAATACCCTTTTTTCAAATGACAAAAGTTAAAAAGAGGTCGAGGTGGTAGTAGAGCTATGTTTCGTTTATAGAAGGATATACGAGTGTCAATTATTTTGAATATTTGGTTTTTTTTTCCAGTTTGAAAGAGCATTAGGCTCAGCATGTTCTCGTTTTCAAGGTACTACCAATTTCACTTTATTTGTGTTTTTGCATGACATTAAAACATTCGTATGCTCAATAAATGATATGCCAAGTGACCTGAACTTTACATGTCGTATAAGATAACGAACTTATGATGTCACACACCCAACACATTTCGGCTCCTTGATACATGTAAATATTACTACCTTAATGATGTTTCGATTTTTTTTCCAAAATTTAGTCTTACGTTTTATATTTGTCTCATTAAAATGTGATTCAACGCTGACTTCTTTGTGAATGATCTCAGCATTTCCACGCGCATATCTGAAGCTTTTAAAGCATGGCTGTCATGTGTGTTTTTGTTTTGTTTTTTGTAGCCGGCAAACGTTTTGGCGAAGTTCGCTCTTAGACTAGTAAAATAACATATTAAAAGTAAGTAAAACGATCGAATTTCATTCATATCCAGACATTCTTAAAAAAACTTAAAACGAATCATTTCCTATTTTGGATCGTTGACCAAATTCACGTTAAACAAATAAAGAAACAAAGATTAAACTCTAAAATTTTATCATTGTTTAAGATAATATTCAAATTTTTATGAGAATGAACATGTTATGAATATATCAGAACTGCGATGCTACAGCAATAAGGGGATTGTTGAACTTACTGAACATTGTGCTTTAAAAGTAAATGAAAGCTTGTTTTGACTTTTTTCATGTATGTTTTGAAATTGACAATTACATTCTTCATTATTAATTTATCTTAAACCATTAATGTTTTTTTCTAATATATTTTGTATATTGCGCTTCATATGTACGGTACAATAATCATATTGACATTTCAAATCGAGAAATGCTTTAAACTCATTAGTCTGTGATTCATATCAAGTGTCAACAATAACAAGATAGTATTGATTATAAGAATTGTATTGTTTGAATAGGTGCTCGAAAGTTTCTGCCTGGTACGCAAATGTACAATAGCAAGACCATTCTAAGACTGTTCAGTATTGATGCTCGTTTAATTGCGACTTAAACCAAGGAATAATAGCATAAAACGATTAATGCTTACCTGTATCCCGTACGGCTGCTTGAAATGTAAAAAATATAATGTTTACGGTGCTTAAAAAAACACGTAAGTGAGCTTATACACTACTCAAAAGTGCACACTTAATAAATTTGATTTTCCTAACTATTTTATTGAATCATTCGAGTTTGAAGCTTAATGAATATCTAATTATTTTAGTTTAAGGTTATTGATAAGTGAGTACTCATCAAACAAGTGTAACACCTATATTTTCGTGTTTACTTTCTTTAACATAAATATTTTATTACGTAAAAGCGAAATTTCGACGTTTAACGTAAGTAACGTTATAAATCCAGAAAATAATAACTTTTTTTTCTTAAAACAATGCAAAATGAGGCATTTATTTTGCATTTACGAATTACATCATGGATTTTTTATAACAAATATAAATTCATGCCAGGTAAGAGCATGTTGACGGCACTTTCGCGGTCTTCAGTCGTCAAACGCTCCAAAGTTATAAAGTGGGTTTGTGTTTTTAGGGTTGTCTGATGTCAGTGAACACGTCAAAAAACAAAAAAAGATTGTAAAAAATCTAATTCGATTTCCGAACGGGAATTATGCATCATCAACTCTGTTTTGGTAATCTCCAGGGCTTTGTTAAAGGGACTTTGAATTAACAAAATGCCTTTATTTGTTCTTTATTTTTATTTAAACAATAAAACAATCTGCACTTAACTATTCCATAATCATTAAAGCCTTGAGGAGCCACTTTGACTTTCATTGTACTGCCCTTCCAGAAAATAGTATATGCATTTCATCTGTCTCGGTATAATTTGGACTTCCAGTGTTACGTCACAGAAACTCATATTTGGTGGTTGTTTCATGGATTCATGGATTCATACTAGATATATGTTACAGGAAATTGTGATTGTCAAAAAGCTGCTGCATGTGTGATAATAAGGATGAATACTTACTGTGAATTGAAACATTCGCCCTTTTTTATTGCCACACACTAGAATGACTTGCAAGCATGCACACATTTTAGTGTCCTGCTAAAAGTAACATAAAACATTTGTTAGTTTTTTCCAGTCACCGAATGTACTACCTACTGATAAATTACATTTAATTTTTTATTATTACAATCTGGTTTTACAATAATATATAATTGCTTGTGTTAATGACAAGAATGGTGGCAATTGTAATGGTAAAATAGTCAGCTTTGGAATAAAGTAGTTGTGTGTTAAAAATATCAGCTGTGCTACATGAATATAGCTGTTTTTCCCTCTGAATTCAGAAATTATTATTGGGGAGATTTGACATGTATCGATCTCTGTTTGGATCGTGAGTAGCTTTGTTTAGATTGCATGTTCAACTTGATGTATTTCCATTATGGTTGGTTTTACAAAAAAATGAGGCTCTCAGCTGAATACCGTTGCCATTAATGGCCACTAAGTTTGGTGTTTGTATGTTTTCGAATGTTAAAGACTATTTCAATTGTTCAATTTTTGAGTTAAATCTGGTAGATGATGTTGTTCTGAGCATTTTCTTGTATTTTGTTGTTGTTATTTTTGTTTGATTATTTATAACTTTACTTCATATATTCTGTTTATAAACAAATGATTTTAGCAAAATTCGGTAGTCCACTGTGTACAAACAATGTTTAATCTTCTGTTTATTTCAGCTGTGTGAGGTTAAGTGATCTTGTAGAAAATATAGAAGTGTGCATTAAGTTAATACATCTTGATCACTTGTCTAAGAAGAAAATCTGATATTAAACCAGCATACAATTGCAATTATTTCAAAGAAATTTAATTTTGTGAATTATTCAACTATTTATCCCCAATATGTTTGAATTCCCCCTTTGGGAATTTCACAGTCAATACTCATCTTAAAGTACATAAATATCTTATGGTGTATACTAGAAGTGCTGTCACTCTTTTAATCCTCAAAATTACTCCATAACATCACATAGTGTTTTATTTTAATTAAAAACCAAAGCATGTTGTAGACAGATTTTGTATAGAAAGTGGGTTTGGAAAATAGTTGGCATACATGTATAATTATTTTTTTAACAAGTGTTAAACATTATTATACGTTTAAATAAGCAGATGATTGCATGTTATGGTTTAAAATATTAACGAATTAAAACCATATTTGAAAATCCTTTTAGTTTTATTTATTTTTTTCAAATTACAATGCCTTATTAAAGAGATAAAGAAGACATCAAAGGTTTTGCTTCATGATACCAGTCCCACGTTTCATGAAATCCAGAAAGGGTGTGGCCCAGGATGCTTCCTTTAGCTGAACTGAGGACGTTTCTAATCTATACTCGGCAAAATTAAAACTTATCCAATTTAAAATAAGAAAACGAACATTCAAATTATTTCTTTAAATAATATACATTTCCATAGATTATGTTATTGCAAAGAAATAAAAATTTCTTTAAAATGTATAGTCACGACTTTGTTATCAGTTCCGTTTTTATAACAACGGTTTCAGGAAGAAGTAAATGGTTCTAAAAATATTTATGTTTATTTAAAATCAATTTCTTAGGTTCTCGTGGTTCATTAAATCACAACACATTTGTTAATAAAACAAGTAGAGCTCCATAAAGAGTGCTAGAAATTTAAAACATCCAATTACCTCCGTTTCAATTCAAAGTACTGTGTTTTAAAATCTTTTAATAATTGCTATTCAGTCGCTCTGTTCTTTGTGTGGAAAACAAGCAATTAAACTAAAAACAACAACTGAAATGTAATAATAAAACACTATTCTGTGTGTACCGTATTAAATAAAAATACCTTGATGAGAATATATGCATAAAATTGGATAGTTCATTATTTTGCTTGACTTGAAAAAGAAACAGCAGCAAACAAACAATAACCTAGTCAGTGTTAAAAGCTCTCTAGAGCATATGTTATTTCTTTATAATCCGATTCTACTTAAATAAAATTTACTGGTCTTGACTTCAATAGGAAAACAGTATCCTAAATTGAGCTAAGAGCAGCTGTTGCATGGCGCGGGAGTTTCACCAATATTTTATCAAACTTAAGAAAGCACGGTTTAACATTACTGTAACATTAAATGTTAACGGAGTGACCTATAACGATAGGGGTCATCTTGTATGTGTTGTCATTTAACGGCCAGTCCACCTTTCCTAAACCAAAGCAAAAACGATTGAATGAACGACCTTCGGATAAATAGTAAAGTGCCCCGCTAACTGAGCTACCGCAGCGGTTCTTAATGGCCTTCTAATGCATCATGCCAAAATGCTTTCCACGACTTCTTGCGAGTAAAATGCTTTGTTATTCAAGGTTCGAAAATGTTTCATCGGACGATACATGAAGTTTGCGGGAAACCGCAAATACGAGTACGTTTGTTCAAGAATGACGTCTCTGGAAAGTTTTGAACTTCTACCTTGTAACAAGTAAAATGTATATGAAACCATTTAGGTCAACATATGTAAGCTGGTAGTAATTACCAAAGTGGTAACTATTTTGAGTTTGAATATAGTATGGAGATGTTGAAAGCTGGATATGTAAACAGGGATTACAAAATAATAATTTTAATCAATTATTTGTAACATTCAAAAGGACACGATCATTTTGCATGGGTTGTCTATTTTCACATTCAGATCACGCCCTTTGTGATACATCTTTGCGCCTCTTAACTTCGCCCGTGACAGATCCTGGAATATTGACGACGAAATAAGCGCATAGCCTTTCTTCTTTTCATATCCTCTGGGCAAGCGAGCCACATTAAGCGTAGTACTGTTGATCTACGAACATGTACACCGTACATTCTCTTTATTCTTTTCCATATTGTTTTATAATCTAAGCAACGACCACTTCCGAAAAGATCTTTAAAAATGACACTGATAATAATTTCAATTGGAGACTCCGAGACTCTTCTTTGTAAGTCTATCCGCTTCAACAGCCTTTTTTAATGTCTGTAAATTATCTTAAATCCATGTATCAGAGCGGACAAAATTTCCTTGTATTTGTAGTCAAGAAAGAAGTAATGCATAATAAGTTCCATTTTTAATTGACACGAATGCTCACTTCGTTCGCCGACAGGAAACGCAGCATATATTTATGCAATAACAACCTGATGACGTCAAGTCGCGTGATTCACAAAATCGCGACGTGTGAAGTTTGAAGTGTGAAGTATGAAGTGTGAAGTTTGAAGTATGCAGTGTGAAGTTTGAAGTGTGAAGTATGAAGTGTGAAGTATGAAGTGTGAAGTGTGAAGTATGAAGTTTGAATTATGAAGTGTGAAGTATGAAGTATGAAGTGTAAAGTATGAAGTGTGAAGTATGAAATGTGAAGTATGAAGTCTGAAGTGTGAAGTTGGAAGTTCGAAGTGTAAAGAATAAATGTTGAAGTCACCACCGGTCTTTCGTAGTATGCTGACGTGGATGACGTAATACGTAAAACATACGCACTTAAAAAAAAAGAGTTTTTTTTTCGGTCATATTTATAAACATTATATAAAATTTCTTTTAATAAGGATATTTTTATTTTGAGTTATTCAAATTATTAAGGTGTTACCTAAGAACGTTTTACAAGTGTATAATTTTATTCACCTGCAGGCTGTCAGTGTGTGAAGTTTTCAATATTTCGCAGTGCGCATCCTTGCATTATTCATTATATAATCATTTCAATTTTAAGTTACATTGATTGTCACTAAATGAAAAGCGACTCTGCAATTTACAAAACATGAGTTCTGGTTCTTTTTCTTGGAGTCGGTCTCTCATTTCACTTAACCCTAAATTAGTTTTCATTATTTTTTTTAAAACAAATATGTTACTATATAAAATGGCAGACATTTTGTTCTACTTTTAAAGGGTTTGATCTCTTGTCTTCTTGGTGTTTGAGATTTCCTTTGGAAGAACACTGCGCGTATAAGTAAAACTGTTATGGTTTTTTTGCAATTCATAAAGTTCATTGCTCTGGTACGGTGTTTCAGTTGTGTCAAGTTCTCTTAAAAAGAACAACTCAGTACTTAACACTAATTGTTAATATATATACATACAAAAGAGCATTGTGTCAGATGAACCTTATCAATAGAGACTTATTGAAATGCTCTTCATTGTGACGCAAATGCAAACATTTATCTTTGATTATACTTGTGTTTATCTTTCAAAACAGCTTAAGATTGTCTAAGTTTGAGGAATTATCAAGCTTGTCTCAACTAGTGATTGTTAGGCTAATATTACCCACAAGCATTTTTTCATATTAATTCAATTGTTTAGCTTAATGTTTGGTTGTTTACAGCGATGTTCTATTTGTTATTGTGTATTTCGCAATATAACTGTTACAGACAAAAAAAAATTGTCAACACAACATAAACGTTTAAATATCGGTGGATCAAAGACAAAACCTACTGGTTTTGCGAAACGGACACTGCGTAACAGGTTTGTTGAAAATGCTCACTGATACATGTATTTATACTAACTTTTATAGGAAAACCAGCAGATAATATGTGGTTTATTCACCTTAGAACCTAATGAAGATATTTTGCCATTGACTATCCAAGACGGTAAACCTGCAGGATTACTTTGCTTCTTCGTTTTTAAACAATTATTCATAAGCTAACCATACAGTTGATGTTAAGTAGTGAAGAACATTAGAAAAAATGTGACAAAATATCCGTATATTTATCTCCAAATTCTGAAAAAAGAACTTTCTGAAGCTGACAATGTGCACCTACCTCAAACTTTAAAATATAGAAAGGATGCATACATCCATGTTGTACGACAGCCATAACAGGGGTAGTAATCAGCTGTTATAATCATCTGTCATAAATAAGTGATTAACCAACAAAATTAGATATTAATATGCATATTTGTACTTAAAAGGGTAGCAGTAGTTCAAGTCTGTCTTTTAAGTGTGTAAACAAAACAATCTTACATTCTTGGGTAACTTGATATTAAGCTTTTGTTTTCCATTAAAACGATTGGAATATGAATACCAGGAGTAGCCACTACAAGAAAACTCGGCCTCCCAACAAAACCTCACACTTGCCCTTATATGAACAAGTTTAACAATAATAAGCAACCTTCGTCAGATATCGGAAGAAAGAGCTAAAAAGTTTATATTTATGATAAGCTTATTTCTCAACATGTGTATTTTCTTGCAGTACACTATAATTATGAAGACCAAGTTCCCTTGACATGCTGCAAAATGAAGTGGGATTACACCAACTATGGGTTTGAAAAATACAGGAATTTAAATCGAATAATGTTTACAAACTAACTGAAAATATGGGTAATAAAGTATCCAAGCTTGCAGATACAGGTTTGAAAATTGCATGTGCCGTATCCGGAGGGATGTTTGGAAAATCAGACGAGGGCTATCATATTGGTCCCTTGCGGTTAAAGAAAGATTCCATTGGTATTAAACTAAATGTTGGAATCTGCAAAATTGATTTTCAAGTTGGTAAAGATTGTAAAGGTGAATTGGAGACACGAGCGAACTTAGAAATTGGAATAAATAAATACGCTGAATTAAGAGTAGGTGCTAAGATAAATAAAGATGGTGTGGAAGTCTGCCCAAAGGCATCTTTAAAATTTGGTAATTTTGAGGTGACCAGCGGATTTGTCGTGAGCAAAAATGGCATTGAAGAAGTTGATGTCTACGCGAAAGGCTATGTAAAAGTTCCCGATAGCTTTGGACTGAATGACAATGTGATGTTTAATACGATTACAGATGATGTAAGAATTGATATGTTTGCAGGTTTAATATATCCAGACAAGTGTAGGATTTGTGGTAGAGCAGATTGTTTAGTAGAAAAATTTAAATGAGAATGTGTTGGCTTGTAACGCGCTTTGGTTTAGGGAATATTTGTTTAATAATATAATTTTACAAGCCTAATAATTAGTTTTAAAATTGCAACTAAAACATTTCACATAAAAGTCTTATTCTGGCTATTTCCTTTAATCTCAGACCGAATTAAAATTACGAGGGTTGATCAGAAAGATCGTAGAATGGTGCTATAACTTGACAACTAACAAGCGAAGACATTTAAAATTTTAATATGATATAGCCCGATATCCCATGAACAAATTATGAAAAAATCATAACAATATCATAACAAATATAAAATCTATATAAGAAATAGCAAATACAATAAACTCGCCCAGGAGCACCCCGGGGTTACATAAACGACGTCGAAATCGACGTCGCGTCGACGTCTCACAACCGCAACAAGCGCAAATGTCATAGGATTTACTACAACTTTTCAATAAAGTCACCCTGAAACTGTTTACATCTCTGATGTCTGTGAATCCACGCAGAGAACACGTTCCGGTACCAAGTCTTGTTGAAGTCGGCGATAATCTCGTGCAACGCATATCGCAGTTCCGGTAGGCCGCTGTAACGGTTACCTCGCAATCTGGACACCTGCAGAGACAACTGCATAACAGTCATTTTACCACGTACCTGAGATATCAATAGTTTATATTGACAATTGGCTTGAAAAGTTTAAATACATAATTTTATATTAATTTTATAGAAGGCGATTCCCGTTCCAACAAATACATCTCTAACAGTGCGCCGACGGTCTTCTTCAATGAACGTCTTCACTGACACCACTAACGTCGGCGAAATAACGGATGGTCTCCCTGAGCGTGCATCATCGCTTGTTTGATCTGCCATCCTTGAAGCGTTTAAACCACTTGAAAACAGTAGCTTTCTTCATATCTTTGGTGTGTTGAGCCCTCTGCATAGTATTATACGTTTCTGTGGCTGAATATCCTAAATTGAAGCAAAATTTTACTGCCGCTCGCGATTCTTCATTTTCTGTAAGTACCATAATGGACGTTGTGTGTGAACGATGCGCGTCGCTCAAATGTACGAGGGCGGATTAAAAAGACCGTGGGCTCTTGTTATAGTTTTCATATTATTTAAAATACCACAAATAAAATTACACAAGCTTTATGTAACCAGGGCAGGGTTTAAAGACAAACCACTTGTCGATGATTTAGACTTTATGTAATAATACATAAATAGCCTAAAACATAAAGAATAAATGTTTACATTCATGAAATAGACATAATAAAAAATCACAGAATTGCAACGGAATCAAACAGATTATTTCAGCAATTCACATAATTATAACTGTTCTACATGTATCCGTAAAACAATAAATAAATTCTTACCAGGATCTGTCGTATAGTTTTAATTAAACCTTAAGTAATGAATATACCGAATATGCAATCAGTATACTTAAGGAATAAGATCTATGTAAATTAACAGAACCAAAGTTTAAACTGATCTGTATTCCACAAAGGTAAGAGTCGGAGTGCCGGGAAAATAGATGGAAAAGAGAAACAGGGTTTCGCGGGGTTTGGGAATTCATGCGTGTTATTTTGTTATTGTGAAATCGCTCACCAACCACTCACTCACTGAACCACACAATACAAGATACGTCACTGCCTACCTGGAATACAGTTAGGCAGTTGAATACATGTATACACATACACGGTGAGTAAACGATCACAAACATTGACGTAAAACGCAAGCTGGCAAAAAATATTGCCTGGGTTACATTTAATTTAAATGTGTTCAGCATATTTATACAAAATATCAGCAAAACACAACATCAAGTAAACCAACTAAGAACAATTAAAAACATACACTAAGCGCTATCCGGCGCACGTCCAATTAGATCTCTCAACGTCAACGACGCTAATTCACGGGCGCAGCGTTAGCGAAGCGGTGTATGTTCAAAGTTTCTTTAAAAAGACTCCGTCACCGGAATTCAAGCCGGAAAACCCATTGATCGAACATAGCACGGTATTAATGCTGGTCAAAGTCTCGCAGTTCTTATGAGGCGATCAAGACAATGGTCCTCTTCTCGCTCGTACCGCCGAAGAAACGACCAGGTATGCAATACTCACAGTATCTCGGTTCTTTTGCAACGGGCGTGCACCTGTAAAAATAATTCATAACAAATTTGTAGCTGTTTAATCAAGTGTAATTAAAATAACTAGCGTATTTTTTTTTCTTATTGGATAATGTATGACTTTTTAATGATTCAAATACCAAACAAAAACATATTTTTAAAAACAATTTTTTTTTATTAATTATTAACATACCTATAAAAATATATGAACATTTTAGCTCAGTTTGTTACTTTTGTGTACTGATTGAATTTAGTATATAATTTATTGCGAACGTGTTTCAAATTAAGATGCAATAACAAAAGTCTACGTTATTTTTTATCATCCCTCGTACATTGAATGCGTTGTATACATCGCATGACGTCAGAATCAACGTGAAAAAATTAAGTTGACGTCACGTCAATAGCAGACAATATTTCGCGGAATTTCGCAAAAAAACAAGGGTCAAAGTCATGCCAGGTGATACTTACATTGCTTTAAAATTTGGCGTGCTCCGGGGTAACGTTGGGTGGTGATTATAAATATCCATAAAAATAAAACTAACTGTTCGATTTAAAAAAATTCTGGTTAAAATATTTAAAATAAATGGAAAAATATTTGTTTAAAATTTGAAGCGCATAGAACGTCATATATAGAAGTTATAGCATCATTCTACGAACTTTCTGATCAACCCTCGTAATTTGAAGTGTCAGTTTTTTGTAACTTTAAACTTGAAATTAATATTGAAATATCACCTATACATTTATTTTTTTTTATTTTTTTTTTGTGTGTCGTTGAACATATTAGTTCAGACCAATTATGCACGCTTAACATCAGGCACTTAATATTAAGTTTTTGCTTTTTCGGTGTTTTATTTAAAGCAGATTTATAAAATATATTTTATTTGAACTATTCAATCACGAAACTGACTGTTTCATTTGTGCACAAAGTTTCCAGGATAACAAAATCGGAATATACTATTCTGCGATTAGAAATAATACAAACCAAGTATTCATCAAACATAATTAAATAAAAATAATATGATTGCATTTTGTAAAAGACTGGTTGGTTACAATATGTTTCAAATATATGCCATGTGAACATTACGGTGGACATGATAACTGTTAGTGTTGTTCAAAAACTCATAACGTTTTAAAACATTCAATTAATAAGACATTGATTGTAATAACTATAATGGTGAAAGGAATACTACAGTATTATAGCAGTAATTTTCATAATGCGTAATTCAAACTTAGGAAAGGAAAATTTTTACCGTGGATATTTTGAACACCTAATAAAATTAATTATATTTATCATTATATTGAAATAAATGACAGTGTCTAAGTGTTCTGTGGCTTTCAACATTTCATTTTCATCAGTTGCTTTTTAATATTTAAACAAAATTGTTTCTATGTCAAAATGGTATGCTTCTAAATCCCAATGTGCAAGAGGGCATGAAGAATGTGCCGAAGGTACATGTTTCATGGAAAACAAACGTTGATTGCAAAGTGATAAAATTCCTATTAAATGTGTAAATAAATGGTTCAAATTTGTGCATAATGTTATGTCATTGTCCTGTAGCAGGGAATTTGTCAAAATATGTGTATTCCTGTTATGAGTTATGGAGCGGGCTCATTTTGGGGCCTTTTACCATTAAAATAATAAATTAATAAAATAGACAGAACAAATTATTAAGAAATTCGTTCATCACCCCATTACATGTACAATATTTGGAACTCTTTACATTCGATCATCTCCTGCACGTTAAAGGTTAAGTTCATTTTTAAAACCAAAACACGTTGAATGTTCGTGTTTAAATTTCCAACGCCTTCTATTTCAAGTCATTATAATTCATTTTTAAACAAGATAATACAAGATACAAGATAATACTGTTTTCACATCGTATCTACTTATAAGCTTCCTTGAAATAATAATCATTGGTTTATTGAAATTAGGACAAAAATGGTTATGATGCCGAACAATTTGTTAAACGTTGTTCCCCTTCTACGATTCTCACCTAAACTATTCATTTTTTTACTTTGTGGCAAGCTGTCATCGTATCAAATTATAACTTCACGTCGATACAAATCGTAGTGCATCAAAAATTCTATGTGAGCTTGCAGAATACATATTCTGTATAATATAATTCTATGTTGTGTTTTTCAAATATAACAGGTAATGTTTGCTGGAAAAATCATTTAAAACAATATTTAGCCTATTAATTTTAAACTTCAGCACAAGTTAAACAATAATATATCATGTATATAGCTATTTATTGATATCACATTTTTCAATCCATAATCAATAATTCCATTTTATTTTATATTATTATATTACATTTTATATTATATTATATTATATATGAATATAATATGTATATAAACTATACTATATATATATATATATATATATATATATATATATATATATATATATATATATATATATATATATATATATATATATATATATATATATATATATGGTTGAGAAAATAAATAAAACATCAACAAAAATCTTTCAGAAACACTGGATCCCCGAAAGGATACACGAACAAATAAGCTAATTATAAAATATGGGAAAAGTGTTTTGTTCTTACAGTGCTGATTTGTTAAAACTACCCGCACGTTTTCGTCAACATTTAATTGACTTCATCAGGGGTATGATGATAATTAAAATCAACAAGTGGTTACGCTATAATCTTAAAGTGTTGAACCTATCGGATTAGTTTGTTAAACTGTTTAATCCAATCAAATTATAGCGGGGATATAGATATTCTAAAAATAGAATTAATGCTGACCTGCTTTGTTTTATTGCGGAAGTGTGTTTTATGGCCGGGGGGCTCGATACGGGATTATTATAGTAGAGGTACGAAATTGGATTTATTAGCGAAATACGATATTTTATTGTGATATTGATAAGTAACCGTCAGTGTTTATGTTATCTTGATAGTTATGAAATTCAGACAAAAGAAGACAAAAGAAAAAGCTTATCCGAAATGAAAAATAAATTGTGTTGAATTAAGAATAAATAAATTAATTTATTAATATAAACACTGTTTGGTAAGAAAAACTAGGTCTATTTAATTGACACGGGTTATTTTATAAGTTTTAAATTGATCGTTTGCTGTTGTTGTTGTTGTTGTTGTTTTTGTTCATTAAGATTGTTATCTGTTGTTGTTTTTGTTGTTGTTGTCTTGAAAGACATAAGAAAATACATGTGACAAATGTTATTGATTGTGTAAATCGGCGTCCATAGGGGCCCGGCAATAACCTTTGTAGGATAGCAAATATCGATAACACATTTTATGCAATTATAATAACTGAAATAATGATGTTTATTCGTTATCTAACTATAACTAACGATGCGTATTTATGGCCTTTAGTAATCAAATTTCAAAATTCACTTTTTACCTACTAGCCCGTAAATCATACTGATAGTAAAAATGAATGTTAAACAACAACAGCAACAACAACCGGCAAAACTAATCCCGACCCAGTGACCTACATTATGATGACTTAACTGTACTTGTGACCTAATTTCGAATTATCATTCGCTTTTATTGATACCTGAAGGTTTTAATGTGTTCAGCCGACGTATCCAATATGTTTCTCTTGCTTTTCTCTGTGCATCTGTCCAGGAGTTGTTGAACTCGATGCAACAGAGTTCTATGTCAGAGAACGTATGTTCTTCCCGCTTGAAATGTTCTGCAACTGGAGACCGAAAGAACCTTTCGTTGGACCAGTCCGATCTATGCAAATTCATGCGCAGGGCAATTGTCAGTTTTGTCTCCCCAACATACTTTTTATCGCATTTTTTGCAAGTCATGAGGTATATCGCATTGCTCGTTTTACAATTTGATATCCCCTTTATGTATGACCGTGCCTTGTTTGATGAGAGAAATGTGTTGGTAGGAGTCATGTGTGCACAGGTTTTGCATCTGGAAGTGCCACACGGAGCAGACTGACCTTCATTGTGGGATTCGGTTTAAGGTCTGATTTTTGCCCGGACTAGAATATCACGGAGACTTTTTGGTCTTCTGTAGGCGACAAGTGGTTTCTCTGGGAATATTCTAGTAAGTTTGTCAGACTTTTCAATGATTGACCAATGCTTGTCTATAGTTGTGCGAATGTTTGGTAGGTTTGGGTGGTATGTGACTACAAATGGCAATCTTCGGTTTGTGTTTATACCTTTTGTGACTGGTTTTAGCAGGTCGTCTCTTTTGAGGGCGCGTGCTTTTATTATGGCCCCAGACACAGAATCATTGTGGTAACCTCTTCTTTGCAGATGAGCAGACAGTTCATCTGCTCTTTCGTCAAAAGTGTCTGTGTTCGTACAGATTCTACGAATGCGTAAGGCTTGGCTGTACGGGATATTTCTGCTACAGTGCTTTGGATGACAACTTGTTGGAAGGAGGTATTGATGCGTGTCTGTTGGTTTTGAGTAGAGATCGACCACTATTTTGTTTTCTTCCAATTTTGAGACCGTATCCAAGAACACATGTTTGTCATTTGACACCTCGCTGGTGAATTTTATTGATGGATGAAAGTTGTTGGCCATGTCGAGGAATTCTGTAAGATTCTCTTGACCATGGCATCATTGCATGTCCACATCATCAATAAAGCGCAACCATAAGTGTGGCTTCATAGGGACTGCTGATAGAAGTTGTTTTTCTAGACGCCCCATGAAGATATTGGCGTACGAGGGTGCCATTTTAGTGCCCATTGCTGTACCTTGAATTTGAAGGTAGTGTTTCTCATTGAATGTAAAGTTATTGCATTTCAGGACGAGTGACAGCAGTTCTACTAGTGTTTCAGTCGGTGGGTCTTTATAATATCTACTGTCCCACGCTTCTTTACATGCACTGATACCATCTTCATGCGGAATGTTGGTGTATAAGGACGTAACATCCATAGACACCAAAAGGGTGTTATCTGGGACAATATGTGAGTCAATTTTCCTCAGATAATCAGTGGTATCTTGTACATATGATGGTAGACTGCTAACATGCGGTCTGAGATGCAAATCAATAAATTCTGAGATTCGCTCTGTGGGGTGACCGTTGGCAGAGACAATTGGGCGACCGGGGTTCCCTGCTTTATGTATTTTTGGCAGAAGATAGAATCTGCCTGCCTTGGGGTTTTGAACTGTAAGGTAGTCCATGTTGTCTTCACTGATGAATCCCTTATCAAGCATTGACTGGAGTACAACCGAGACTCTACGAGAAAACTCTTCAGTCGGGTCATGAGCTAGCACCTCATAAAACCTAGTGTCATTCAACTGGCGTTCGGCTTCTGACACATAGTGGTCCTTATCCATAACAACAACGGCAGAGCCCTTATCTGCGGGCTTTATAACTATGTCATCTCTGCAACGCAGCGATTTAAGGGCCTGCCGTTCTTGCTTGGAGAGGTTATTTCTGTGTGTAATGTCAGGTTCATAAGATGCTAAATCTGACTCGACGTTTAGAATGAAGGTCTCGAGAGCTACCGACTGTCTAGGAGGTTGCCAAGTGCTTTTTAGTTTAAACTGAGGGTATTTATCCTCCTGCGTATCACTGTCGGAAATGTCGGTACCGATGTGTGTGACATGTGAAGAGGCATTTTGTGTGTCCGTATCTGTATCTGGCTGAGACTGACTGATTCCTGCCGACCGATTGTCGTAGAGGGGATCAGGCTTATTAAAATGCGATTGCAGTCTCAGCTTTCTACTGAACGACTTTGAATCTTGTATTAAATGCCCTCGGTCGTAATGAGGCGGCTTAGGACAGAAGTTAAGACCCCTAGACAGTAACGATTGCTCGTGTTCACTCAACTGTGTGCTTGACAGGTTGACCACCACGTTGCTTGCTTGTTTGTTAGTGGCCCTGTTTACCTTCTTGCTGCGCTTAAACCGGCGACCCTTGCGAGTCTTAGGTTCACCTCTCTTAGATAGGTTACTTTTTTCTGCGTTTGGAATAGTGAAGTTGTCAATCCCTAAGGCATGCAGTTTCTTTCTTTTTTGAAATGAAAGTTTTTCTTTTGATTTCTGTTCTTTTGAGATGGTGTTTTGAATAATGGTGTTGAATGTTGTTGTATCTGTTTCATTTTGTAAAGATTTCGTCATATCTTCGATCTGTAGTTTTAATTGTTCTGTTTGCCATTGTATTTTGCTAACAAGCAAGGTCATTAATTGTGCAGACGCGTTATGGAGAATAGCGTCCCACCGGCTTTGAAACCTATTGGATACATGGCCTGAAACTTGGGGTTTCAAATTTATTAATAGGCCTTTAGGTGTTTTCTTTTGAACCAGGCATTGGGAAAGGAAATCAATGTGGCTCTCAAGTTTGGTGACCTTAATTGTGTTTTTGTAAAGGTTTCCTTCAAGAGGAATGACCATATTATGATGAAAGATGAGAAAGGTGAGAAAAAATAAAAAATAAAAAGACTGAAACGATCGGCCGTGAGAACTCAATTTAAAATCTTTAAATAATTAGGAAATTTGAAAAAGAGAAGGAGGGTAATAGAAAAAAAAAGGAGTAAAAAAATATATAATTTAAGAAAATGTGTGTTTTGTATAAAAAAAAAGAGATTCTCGAGAATGAGAGAAGTTAGAATTTTCCGAAAAATGTAATGTAATTTGCAATTGTAACATACAGTCAGAGTATGTTGATTAATTTCTAGTTATACGCTAGCAAGAGTTGATTTTAATTTCCATGAACGAAAGATTTCCGGATCTTGCTATGCGCGATGTTTTAAGAGAATAATAAATGGTTGAGAAAATAAATAAAACATCAACAAAAATCTTTCAGAAACACTGGATCCCCGAAAGGATACACGAACAAATAAGCTAATTATAAAATATGGGAAAAGTGTTTTGTTCTTACAGTGCTGATTTGTTAAAACTATCCGAACGTTTTCGTCAACATTTAATTGACTTCATCAGGGGTATGATGATAATTAAAATCAACAAGTGGTTACGCTATAATCTTAAAGTGTTGAACCTATCGGATTAGTTTGTTAAACTGTTTAACTATATATATATAGTTTATATACATATTATATTTATAAACTAAGTATTATGAGTAATATGATGTTAAAGAAATAATCTATAGCTTCCGGTGATTCATCAATCGAAAAAAGTTATAAATACATTTCTGTAGACGGAAATAAAATTTAGAGAATGCGTGATACTAGGTTAAATAATATAGATCTAAGAGTATAATGAATAAGATGAAATGGATTGAAAACAGAAATAATTTCAACATGATGCAATCAACGAACCTGTTAGCGTGTGTGAGTGCCAGGACTTTTATTATGTGTATCATCAGTACTGATATGACATTGTTTTGCTTGACAACGCCGAATATGTTTTTTATGCTTTATTCGTGTTCGTGCTTGTGTATGCAAAGTATTATAAAGTCGATTCGTTGACTGAATATAATTTAACGTCAAAACATGTTTGTTCATGATAAAAGAACCAGTTAGGGCAAGCGTCAGGTAACTGGAACTTTGTTTAAGCCCCCCAGTGGCGATTGCTTTGCTACTGATCATTGCAAAGCGGTTACCACTAATTTTATAAGCCTATGCTATCTTCTCTCTCTGTGTGTGGCTTTTAATGATATACATGTGCCACATTTTTTATATTTACAATGTACGTATAACAATTAGGAAAACAAAGATGTTTTAAATAATTAATGAAACCTTGTATTACTAAGTGAAGCGTGTGTTGAAGACCACTCTATTGAGAGTTTTAATTAAGATTTTGTTGAACTTGTGGGTGTAATGGTTTCATGTTTTCTGTTTGGAAAGAGTGCAGATCCTATCGCTTCCCAGTATACACCATATGCATTGTAGTTTTAATTTCGTATCAAAATATTATTTTTTAACGTTATGTTTGAATAATCAGAAAGTTTGAAAAAAATATGGGGACACACATTGAAATCTATTTTATTTGATTTTAATTTTATATTTTATTCATTTTTTTGCTGAATAACAGTTGTCTATTTTATTTTTTCGGGGGTGCTTTTTGGAAATTATAATAGACACAGTTACAATAATGAATGATGGAATTATAGATTAATAAACATTTTAGCATATTTATGGGAAACTTTTCTTTGATGATAGTTTTAGCAATAGTTTTTTTTGTTTCTTTGCTATTTTATAAAAAAAATAACACAAGTCTTTTTTATATATTCTGGCTGTTACACATTGTTGTCCATTTTTAACATTCATCCAAGTTATAGCCAACAACTTTTGAATATTTTTATAAGTTAATTATTAAAATTAAATAAACCGTAGTGACATTTGTAGAAAATCCAACACCAGCAGCGCCATCATATTGTTTACATATACACACATGTTTAGAACAATAAAAGGTGTGCAAGAAAATGTATCTTGCAGAACCGCGTTCCGGCAAATAACAGTTCACCCGCCGTGACAGATTTTTCCATCTCCACCTCACACTCATGAAAAATACCTATATTGATAACCTACATGTACTAGTCTGACAGCTAAGTCATACGAACTAATCAAATAAATCGTTTTCAAAGAAGATATATAGCGCTGATATTTTTTTAATTATTAAACGTTAAACACTTTCATGGTGTTTTTTTGCGCGGCAGTAATGTTTGTTTTATTACAAACGCATTGAAGATGAGTTATTAAGTAGCAGGGGTAATTAATGCTTTATTACAAGCACGTGTTATGGTAATCGTTCTTTAAAATATTTTATTGACAGGTACACGTTATTAGTTTGTTTTTTTTCTATTTTGTTGTTGTTGTTGTAATTTCTGTTGAGGAATAATGGTGGACAGAAGGAGTTGTAATCTCGTTTGTAGCGTTGTACTCTAAGTGCCAAGTTGCAGCTGTTAGAAGTATCCACGTACATTCAATCAGTGCAGTTATTATAAACCAACTTTAAAGGCCGTTTGAGCACGGTTTAAATGTTTGTGTTAATCTTAAGTACATGTAGCGCTCAGTCCGGGGTTTCGCGGCGTGGACAGGAAAATGCCATCACATTTACTGCCTTTAAAACCGGCTCGAACACATTTGGGATGGATCAAATTCGTACTGTTTATTGTTGTAAATATTGAGTTACGGGGCATTTTCATCCATAACAGGCTCAATAAAACCGAGCCTACAATATTTTTATATTTGTCGCGTTTGGTGGCATTTAAAGGTTTTTATCTATTTCAGTCAAACTGAGCTTGCAATGTGATGAAACATGACGTATAATATAAATGTCATTTTATGTCGCTTTCGGTGGTGACGTTTTATGTGAATTTTATTCTACCGGTAGTTTCTTATTAAGAAATTTGTTTGTCTGTGCTATAGATAATTTATCGCGACAAAGAAATCTTTCAAGAAAATATGAATGTTTCTTATCTGAGACACCACTGGTAAAAACAAGATACATGTATCAAAATGTCATAATCATTTCAAATGTATTATTTTTGGAAAAAAAGAGAAGAAAATACTTTTACAACTGATTTGAGTAGGTCACGCGTAAAGACACATAGTGAGAATTTTTAACACTGTAGTGATTATGCTTTCAGTAACATAATCTAACAAATGTGGTATGTCAGTGTTTAACGTAATTCGGAATTATCTCAAAATACAGATTTCCAAGAAAAATATATAAAAAAAACACATTAATTTCGTAGTGCGGAGTCAAAATAGCTATTTGGAAAAAAGAAATTCTGATTCTGCGCAATCTGCATCCAATAATGAGATATATCAGCTCTACATGCCGTGTTCAAGAGTCATAGTGAATAGTCTAATAAACGCAAATGTGAAATACTATTATCGTTTTGGTACGTCTTTTTTGGAGGCCTGAGCAGAACTTAAAGTTGTATGAAAGACATTTTGCGAACAACAAAAAAAGTTTGAATGTTGTTAGGAGTAATTTGTACTTTTAATAGCAATAAATAACAGTATTAAAATTCTATGTTACATTTACAGAAAAACATAAAAGAGAACGTCCCAGTAAAACTAGTTTTAAGTCCCGCATTTCCCCGAACTCATTTAACACAGGTGCTTGTTCATGAACATCGAAAAAAAATCGGCCATTTTAAAGATGGGCGGTTCAATATCCAAACCAATAAAGATTTGGATAATGTTTAATCGACGCAAAGTTTTACTTCCTGCTTTTTAAATTTTAATTTTGTCTGTGATGTTCGGAATTTATATTCTCAGATCCCCTATCAAAATCGATTCTGTTTAGTTCCGCCAATTGTATTCTCGTTTAGGGAAAATCAATTACTTTTTAATTTGGGGACCATGCGCTGCTGAAAAAAAAACTCGCTTGGAATTGAAATTGCACTGTTTATTGGTGTAAATATTGACCTGCGCTCAACCTGTGGCTAGGCGGGTTGGGCAGTAATATCTTCTGTATACATGTGTAGTGGCCCGCCTTATGTTCGTATTTGCCATGTTCGTGCCTGTCGAAGTTTTCTTTCCATCTATTTCTTTATACGTTTTTTGTAACGTGTGGCGCCTGTTAAAAGTCTCTCCGTGCAATGAGTCAGTGTTGTTATACTCTAAGTCCTTTGAAGGTCGTTGAGCCCGATACTTATTAAAAATGTTAATAGTACCCATAAAATTACTTTTGTTTAAATATTTCGGCAAGTTAAAGATAGGTGGATTTTATTTTCCATCCGATACAGATTTGGATCATTTTCAATCACCCCAAGGATATAATTTCTGTTTTCTGTATAGAACCGCGCATATTTTTTTCGGATTGGGCAAACCAATTGATTTACATGGGGACCATACGCAGCTGGAAATTGGATGGTATTAATCCGAAAAGAAAGACCGCATTCTTGAACGTTCTATATTCTCCGCCATATTTATTAACACCATCGTTTGGGATGGATCGATTTTTGCAGCAAATGCCGAGTTCCGCTCAACCCTTGGCGTCGTTCAATTACTGCCCACGAACAAGCTCAATCAAACTGAGCCTGCATATTTGTGATATCTGTCGTGTTAGTAAAAAGTATCCCCGTACATATAGTCAGTACTGTTATCAGTAAAATAACCCGTTACCGATGCCATGCAGTGATGGATACGTATATCAGGGCTATCCGATCGACCCTTTTTGGGGTTGTCCATGTTACCATAGTTGGTTACGTCGCAGGAATTGCAGGGCTAGGCGCTGTCGCCGTGACGGTGCGGGTTCGCTCTCGGCTGGAGGCACTATCATTTCAAATAACTGATTCACACTGAACACAAAGTGCAAAATTAAGTCTGTACATTTTAATATAAATACATTGCACACAGCTTAAATCTAGCTGTCAATGAGGCTTTTTTAAAATTATTTTTGAAATTTAAGCCTTTTTTGCCATTTGCAAAGGTTGTCGCCACCCCATAATAAAATATTATACTTTTAATCTTATTATATTATTATATCCGGTCTTCCGTCATCTAAAATTACGCACATTGGACTAAGACTTCTTTCAATAAAAATGAAAATTGACTAGCCTCAATTTATTTGCCAATTAAAAAACCCGCCCATTGTTAAAATGAGACTGACCACATCCCGTTTCATCTATGCCGCGGGAAATTCAGGCGACGTGTAGTCGTGGTAGTCATAGTAGCAGAGTCGTGATGTCGCTAATTGACAGGTAAATAACTGATTAAGCTGTAAACTTGTACGTGTAGGTACTTTTGGAACAATTTATGGGCAACTATTCACAACCGATTTATTTTTCTAATTTAAAATTTTCGCTCGGTCATTTCTGCCGAAAATCGGACAATGACCGACCTGACGGAAATTTAAGGAACACTGTTTGATAAGCTATATCCATGGAATAAAGTGTCAAAGGGACTTTCCATTTATTATTTAAAATGTGAATGAATAGTAAACTTTTGATAAATTGTTAGAATTTATACCACTATACCACTACAGACATAAACTCAAAAATGTACAAGAAATCCAACTTGTTTGCTAAGTCTAATTCTTCATATATATAGTTATAAGGTACAAACATTGATGTCTCACTGCCAGAGAGGCAAATGCGGATGATATATTATGTGTATGCATGCACAGTTTTAAATAAACACAACGAATCATCGCCAATCTGCCAAAGAAAGTCGTATCACTTGCAGTTTTTTGTATTTTATATTTGACAGACTGATGATATTAAATTCCTTTTGAAATAATAAAATATTATGGACTGTCTCTTTAAGTTCGTGTGTAATCATCTTACTTCATCAACAGCCGCTTAGTCCGCCTTTCCTACACTTATCAACTTTTCTATTAAGTAAGTTTTCTAAGTCCACCTTCTCTACACTTAACAACTTTTTAAAGTGTATGTCCCCATCTTAGAGTTCCGCACTCCTCCATTGTAACAACATGCTCAAGTTCCGCACTCCTCAATTGTAACAACATGCTCAAGTTCCGCACTCCTCCATTGTAACAACATGCTCAAGTTCCGCACTCCTCCATTGTAACAACATGCTCAAGTTCCGCACTCCTCCATTGTAACAACATGCTCAAGCTCTCAAGGCGACGTCGCTACTCCATATAAATCAATGCGCGGAGCAGTGCTGCGGATTCTTCTCTAACATCACTGAAAGTGATACACTTAACCAATGATCTAACTACACCGATCATATTTTCAAATTTCTCAGCAAGGATGCGGAATATACACTTTAAACTTAAAATATATAATAAGATACATCATTTTGACTTCTTTCTGTGAAACAATTATTAAATTCTCTTCATGCATTTAGAAACCACTGGCATTTAATCAAGGAAGGAGTAATACCAAAAGTAATGAATTGTCGGTAGTGGGTATATTCCCAGAAAACGAAAATTCATGTCTCATTATTTAAATATGGATTTTAAAGTAATTGTGGACACTCCAAAAGTGCGATTGTTTAGCTGTTACACAGAAGACTTTTCAGCAGTTCTCGCCGGTTTCAGAATATCCTCTATACAAAGTTGCGGTTAATTTTGTAACTTTTGGTTAAGCCCTCACCTCGATTAAATGTCCTTGGTTTAATAACGCACGAAGGGATTTAAATGAAAATTTCAGAAAAAGAAGTAAAACTAGTGCATCTTATTATGTTTCAAATTTGAAGTCTGTACTCCAATTCTGTGCGGAGATAATACATTTTTTATCGGTGTAGATAGAACATTGGTTAAGTGTAATTTCACTAGCTCTCAGTTTCATACAGAATTTAAATTAAACATAAAACTGATTGTATAAGTTAAGTAATTTATTTAATAACTTGTAAAAGATGCAATATGCAATATGGCCAGACCATTCAAATGGTGTATAAGGGACTGAATAATCACCGTATTGATATCAATATGTATACAGATCGTGCTTTTTCTATACTGGTTGCTTCCCATTGTAATCAAAATGATTACAGTCAAAATAGCTTTAGTTTCATGTCAATTGATAAAGTTCACATCAATGTGGAAAGACTTATTAAGAAAACATACTGGATTCATAAATTGGGAACAGCTTTTTCAAAGGGTCTAAATTCAAAAATATTGTATGGCTTTGCATGAACAAGTTTTAATCGTGTTGATTATGTACAGCATTATGGTATTTTTATCTACCAGTAATTTTCCTTTAATGAGTATCTACACTCAACAATAAATATGAAATAACGAAATAATTATCTTCATTATATTTTATAAAAAAATATTTATGTGCAGTTGTTACTGGAAATTGAATTGAATTTATAATATTATGACCCTTTACTTCTAACATAATTTTTGTAATTCCTATTTTTATCAACAGTATATTATTTTTGGCGAAAATAATCCTGTGATTGTATTTATGTTTCCTTTATTTTTTAAATGTTGACGTAGTTTATTATATTGCTATATGACGGTTTTTACGCCAAACGGCGACGTTGTTAGTAAGTTAAATTTACATCATTTTTTACGCAAGACATTGTTTAAAGCAGATGTTGATAAAATAACATTCACCTGAAGAAGAGTCAAATAAACTACTATTATAATATTCCTTTCACCCCCAACCCCATTCCCCTACCCTCATTCCCTTCCCTTACCCTTTTCTCCCCATTCCTTCACCCCCGATCCCTACCCACATTCCATCCCCCATTCCCCTCCTCTGTTCCCTTCAGCCCCCACCGCCAACCCTTACCCCGCATCCCCCACCTTCCCATTTTTCCCCCATAGCCCTATCCCTTCACTCCCGATTCCCTTCCCACATTCCCATCCACTCATTATTTCCCTATTCCTATTCCATTCCCCTTTACTCCATACCCCTTTTCACTTCCCCTGCCCCTTTCTCTCCTTCCACCTTTGTTTCTCCCAAACCCCTTTGTCTCCCACTACCCTCCATCCAGGAAAAAGTTACCATGCGATCAACGGAAGGTAAAACCTCACCCAGTGGCAGGTATCAAAATAGCAGGAAAATAAGGCTCGACCACCTTCAAACTCTTTTACACCCTAACTCCGAAGTAAACAGGGACGTCACAATGCATTTTTATTTCTAATGAATACAACTTTGCAGTTACCTTGGCGTTTTATTTATACAGATGATATATATTTAAATAAGTTTATTATCATACCAAAAACGAAAAACGTCAAATGATGACAATTCATCAGTTTTCAGAATCTTTAAAATGTTTTCGTGTAAAAGGGATGTAATTCAATTTTTTATTCTCTCCTATAAACGTTTCATATAATTCTCCTATAACAAGCACCCCAATAGCTAAGTTGGTTAAGCTGCTAGCTTTCGGCAATCTTATGGATCCGGCGGACCAGGTTCGATTCCCATTATAGTAATGAAGCTTTAAAATGTTTAAAATGACTGAAAATTGAGAACCACTACGTATGTAACTAATAATATGAATGTAAGTTGTAAAGAATTTTGATCAACATGACATTGGGATTGTTGATTGATCACCGGACATTTATTTCCGACCCGTCTACTATTATTGACTTAATTAATGTGCGCATGCCCCGAGCATCTGGCAGATACTTTAACAAAATTTCTACATGCAAAACAAAATTACGTGATTTCACTGACGTTTCTGAGCCTACGATACTGCATGACACTGTTATCATTTATAATATTTATTCTCATATTGTATTGTATACATATGTGAGACAAAAGGACCGTCTGTATTGTTGAAGGAATTTTAGTGATGTTTTGTTTTGATTAGTTTCTTTTGTGTTGCTTAGTTTTTCGTGATTGGTCGAAAATTAAATTAAATAGAGGTTAAGGGAGTTTTAGGTAAAATATTTTTAACCTGAATTTTCTTCATGAGTGTATAAAAACACATTTATTGCTAACATTGATTTGACCATTTATTTTCGTACAGCACTATGTCGTTTCATAAATTTTGATATGTTTCCATTTTATTAATGACATTGCCATGGCGAAAGGGTTTCTCGTTTAGCGCAAACCATTCTTTAGTCTGGGGGCCATAGGCCACTGATCATGGAATGGTGTTAATCTGAAAATACCTGCATTAAAGATTCAATGAATGTCCACCGTCATACGCATACCGTCTTTTTAATTGGATGGAAAGAGTACTGTTGACTGCTGCGAATATTGAGTTGCGCTCAACCCGGGTAATATCGCAATAACAAATTTTCTCCACAATCTGGAAATTCATTATCGAATTCAACAGTACTTCATATAACATTTGCAGGTTTCTGTTGTTGTTTTTTTTGTTGTTGTTTTTTACAACGAGTATTCGCTTTCACATTCGTAAAATATAAGTTCTATCTACATCTGATCAAATATTAAACATATACATGTAATATTTTTCAAAAAAAAGGGAACCACATTTATCGCCATAATTGCAAACAAAGAATTTAAATTTGTTTTTTTACAAGGTTACATGTAATAGGCAAATAAACGGCAACAAATATAACTGCTTTAAGTGTTATTTCGTCACACATAATTAACGATATTGAACAACAAATGTGTTCCTGAAGAAATATTGTTCTTACTTCTTTCAACTATTTGCGCTGTCTAGCAAAAACTCGTTAACTAGTCTGCAATCATTAGCATCCATTAACAGATTTTTAAGAAGCACTAGGGAATGCTGCAAATCATTAGGGTTGCAATTTATATAATTTTATTTTGATGGATTCAAGAACATTCAATGTAAAGAACATTATCTCAAATAACGGTTTTCTTCCTGTGAATAGATTTCAGTTTAATCATTTCAGAATCTTTAATTTATTGAACACACTACATGTAGGCATATGTTTTGGGCGCGTCACAGAAAAAGTATCTTCGGACCGTTGAAGACAATTTTTGAAATTACGTCATAAAATTAAGCAGACGACATTACTTATGCATTTCGTGATACAAATACATGTAATAAAACTTTGTCATAATGTTTTAACAAAATCCCAATAAGTTATGAGTAAAAATAGTTCATTATAAGTTTTTCTGAATGTTACGGTAACAAATGAAATGGGGGTTAGATACACCCTTTGATAGATGAAGCGAAAAAAATAAAGTTTTAGATGCGATGTTTCCGTTTTTCAACGACGATCTTCACTGTAATTTAAGGTTTTTGTGCACATGAAACTACAAGTTTCAAACGCGACTAAAAAGTTAATCAAAATATCCCATGCAACTGTCCTGTTGGAAATAAATCACCTGCCAGCATAACCCGCAACTAGAGTTTTTAACAACCGACCCCAGGAAAGCAAAGTCAATACGGGGACAACTACTGACAAAACAAACTAAGATGGGTTTGAATGCCGCTTTTGGGCTCAGCGTTTTTAAAACGTAGTGAAACGTATGGACACGCAATACTCTCTTCTTCTACACTTTACCAATGTTCTACCTACACCGATCGTATTTTCTTAATTTCTCAGCGTGGATTTGAAGTATGCACTTCAAACTTGATACATATTTAGATACATCATTTTCACTTCTTTTAATGAAGAAATTATCAAAATCCTTATATTCGTTTTGAAAACACTGACATTTACTCAAGGTGGGGGTAATTCAGAAGTCACAAAATCGTCAGTAGCGGATATATTCTCTGTTAATGAAAACTAATGTTTAACCTATTAAAATATGGATTCTCAAGTAATTTTGAACATCGCTATGCAATTTTGCAATAATGTGAGTGGTCAGATATTAATAATTGAAGCTAAACGTAAAGGCAACACATAGCAACATATGAAGAACTGATACTAGTACATGTTGTAATTGTTGTAAAGACTGGAAAATACGGTAAACTACTTAGTTTAGATCATTTTTAATTTGATGGACCCTTCGCTTAAATTGCAAACATATTTATGTTCAATTCAGAGTAACAAATAATCATTACTTGATGAATATTGCCATTTAAATTTCCGCTTTCGTTCCAAAATCTATAAAATGTGTTATTGTTGTTGTTTTGTCTTTGCACTGAATCTAGGGAGAAATCAACAATGCCAGTGTCAAACTTGAGGTATAGTTTTCCATCTAGCGCACGATATTGGTGTTAAAAATTGAACCGTTCTAATTTTGTAACCTAACAGAAGCATTGGTTACACTGGTTACTTAACATTTTTTTCAATCTTGTCAAACTATCCTAATAAGCGGCTCAAACATGTTCTTTTATCAGCTATGATATAAGGTTACTTAGAAACGTTGGAAATATCAGAAAAAAATGAACGCGAATTATTTCGGGCTAGTTTCACTGGTTACATAGTGGTTACATGCGGTTACATGTGGTTACAAAGGTTTTTTAAAAGAACCTTTCATAAGAATATTTTCTATTAAAGTTTTGGTTACATGGTTACAATGGTTACACTGGTTACAAGGTGAAAAACATCAAGGCGAATTATTTTGGGCTAGTTTCACTGGTTACATAGTGGTTACATGCGGTTACACGTGGTTACAAAGGTATCTTAAAGAATATTTTATAAGATTATTTTCATAGTAAAGTTGTGGTTACATGGTTACATTGGTTACACTGGTTACAAGGTGAAAAAAAATCAAGGCAAATTATTTTGGGCTAGTTTCACTGGTTACATAGCGGTTACATGCGGTTACACCTGGTTACAAAGGTATCTAAAAAAATATTTAACGAGAAATATTTTCTGAGTTAAGTTGCGGTTACATGGTTACAATGGTTACACTGGTTACAAGGTGAAAAAAATAAATCAAGGCGAATTATTTTGGGCTAGTTTCACTGGTTACATAGTGGTTACATGCGGTTACACGTGGTTACAAAGGTATCTTAAAGAATATTTTATAAGATTATTTTCACAGTTAAGTTGCGGTTACATGGTTACAATGGTTACACTGGTTACAATGTTAAAAAAACCAAGGCGAATTATTTTGGGCTAGTTTCACTGGTTACATAGTGGTTACATACGGTTACATGTGGTTACAATGGTATCTTAAAGAATATATTATAAGATTATTTTCACAGTTAAGTTGCGGTTACATGGTTACATTGGTTACACTGGTTACAAGGTTAAAAAATAAATCAAGGCGAATTATTTTGGGCTAGTTTCACTGGTTACATAGTGGTTACATCCGGTTACACGTGGTTACAAAGGTATCTTAAAGAATATTTTATAAGATTATTTTCACAGTTAAGTTGCGGTTACATGGTTACAATGGTTACACTAGTTACAATGTTAAAAATATCAAGGCGAATTATTTTGGGCTAGTTTCACTGGTTACATAGTGGTTACATGCGGTTACATGTGGTTACAAAGGTATCTTAAAGAATATTTTATAAGATTATTTTCACAGTTAAGTTGCGGTTACATAGTTACATTGGTTACACTGGTTACAAGGTGAAAAAAATCAAGGCGAATTATTTTGGGCTAGTTTCACTGGTTACATAGTGGTTACATGCGGTTACACGTGGTTACAAAGGTATCTTAAAGAATATTTTATAAGATTATTTTCACAGTTAAGTTACGGTTACATGGTTACATTGGTTACACTGGTTACAAGGTGAAAAAAATCAAGGCGAAATATTTTGGGCGAGTTTCACTGGTTACATAGTGGTTACATGCGGTTACACGTGGTTACAAATGTATCTTTAAGAATATTTTATAAGATTCTTTTTACAGTTAAGTTTTGGTTACGTGGTTACAATGGTTACACTGTCTACAAGGTGAAACAAAAATTTAAGCGAATTATTTTGGGCTAGTGTCACTGGTTACATAGTGGTTACATGCGGTTACACGTGGTTACAAAAGTATCTTAAAGAATATTTCATATGATTATTTTCACAGTTAAGTTGCGGTTTCATGGTTACATTGGTTACACTGGTTACAAGGTGAAAAAAATCAAGGCGAATTATTTTGGGCTAGTTTCACTGGTTACATAGTGGTTACATGCGGTTACACGTGGTTACAAAGGTATCTTAAAGAAAATTTTATAAGATTATTTTTTCACAGTTAAGTTGCGGTTACATGGTTACATTGGTTACACTGGTTACAAGGTGAAATAAATCAAGGCGAATTATTTTGGGCTAGTTTCACTGGTTACATAGTGGTTACATGCGGTTACACGTGGTTACAAAGGTATCTTAAAGAATATTTTATAAGATTATTTTCACAGTTAAGTTGCGGTTACATGGTTACATTGGTTACACTGGTTACAAGGTGAAAAAAATCAAGGCGAAATATTTTGGGCGAGTTTCACTGGTTACATAGTGGTTACATGCGGTTACACGTGGTTACAAAGGTATCTTAAAGAATATTTTATAAGATTATTTTCACAGTTAAGTTGCGGTTACATGGTTACATTGGTTACACTGGTTACAAGGTGAAAAAAATCAAGGCGAAATATTTTGGGCGAGTTTCACTGGTTACATAGTGGTTACATGCGGTTACATGTGGTTACAATTGTATCTTTAAGAATATTTTATAAGATTATTTTCACTGTTAAGTTGTGGTTACATGGTTACAATGGTTACACTGGTTACAAGGTGAAACAAAAATTTAAGCTAATTATTTTGGGCTAGTTTCACTGGTTACATAGTGGTTACATGCGGTTACACGTGGTTACAAAGGTATCTTAAAGAATATTTCATAAGATTATTTTTCCAGTTAAGTTGCGGTTACATGGTTACAATGGTTACACTGGTTACAAGGTTAAAAATCAAGGCGAATTATTTTGGGCTAGTTTCACTGGTTACATAGTGGTTACATGCGGTTACACGTGGTTACAAAGGTATCTTAAAGAATATTTTATAAGATTATTTTCACAGTTAAGTTGCGGTTACATGGTTACATTGGTTACACTGGTTACAAGGTGAAAAAAATTAAGGCGAAATATTTTGGGCGAGTTTCACTGGTTACATAGTGGTTACATGCGGTTACACGTGGTTACAAATGTATCTTTAAGAATATTTTATAAGATTCTTTTCACAGTTAAGTTGTGGTTACGTGGTTACAATGGTTACACTGGTTACAAGGTGAAACAAAAATTTAAGCTAATTATTTTGGGCTAGTTTCACTGGTTACATAGTGGTTACATGCGGTTACACGTGGTTACAAAGGTATCTTAAAGAATATTTCATAAGATTATTTTTCCAGTTAAGTTGCGGTTACATGGTTACAATGGTTACACTGGTTACAAGGTTAAAAATCAAGGCGAATTATTTTGGGCTAGTTTCACTGGTTACATAGTGGTTACATGCGGTTACACGTGGTTACAAAGGTATCTTAAAGAATATTTTACAAGATTTTTTTCACAGTTAAGTTGCGGTTACATGGTTACATTGGTTACACTGGTTACAAGGTGAAAAAAATTAAGGCGAAATATTTTGGGCGAGTTTCACTGGTTACATAGTGGTTACATGCGGTTACACGTGGTTACAAATGTATCTTTAAGAATATTTTATAAGATTCTTTTCACAGTTAAGTTGTGGTTACGTGGTTACAATGGTTACACTGGTTACAAGGTGAAACAAAAATTTAAGCGAATTATTTTGGGCTAGTTTCACTGGTTACATAGTGGTTACATGCGGTTACACGTGGTTACAAAGGTATCTTAAAGAATATTTCATAAGATTATTTTCACAGTTAAGTTGCGGTTACATGGTTACATTGGTTACACTGGTTACAAGGTGAAACAAATAAATGCGAATTATTTTGGGCTAGTTTCACTGGTTACATAGCGGTTACATGCGGTTACACGTGGTTACAAAGGCGTCTTAAATAACATTTTATAAGATTATTTTTACAGTTAAGTTGTGGTTTAACGGTTACATTGGTTACACTGGTTACAAGGTAAAAAAATAAAGGTGAATTATTTCGGGCAAGTTTCAGTGGTAACATAGTGGTAACTGGTATTTTTTTATTGTTCTTATAACTGCCTAAATATGGAAAATACGTACGTCGGTTACAGGGAGTTATAGTGTTATAACATAAATATAAGTAATGGTAACTATATTTGATTTCAATAATCTTTTCTTAATTATTAATACGATTTAAACATATCTGGAACAAACAAGAGTGTAGAAAAGGCTTCTATTTGATGAGTGATAACTTCTCGCTACGGTGTAATATCGTGGTGAATCCCGCTACATTGCATTGTATTGCATCTTCGTTCACACGGACAAAACTTTGCAATCTATTTGAACGGCTCTTTACAAGTAACTAAACTATTCCAAGACACGTTTAAGATCTAAGAAAAATTGTGACGTTATCAGGATTCGAACCAACGACCAGCAGAACCAGGAGTCAACAACATAATGTCGAAGAACGGACTAGACCACTTGACTAATGCGGTATTTGTATGAATGGAACATCAGTCCGAATATAAACTTGTTCTAATAAAATCTTTGCCGGGGGGATGTGGGCACAGACCCCCTTCACAAAAAATGTAGAGTAGAAGAAAGGGAGTAGCGCGTTTGGCGTTACCGCACTTCTTTACTCAACCATGCCACCTATATAGCTATAGCTGTTTAATTTGACTGAAAACTGTACACTGTTACAGACGGGAATCTTTTTTAAAAGAGAGAAAGTCGAGTTTATTTTTTTTTCTCGGTGAACCGCGACCGCCCACTCCGAACTCTACGTTTTACATTCTTAAAGCTAAAAGCGGGATTTGTGTATTTCATTTTAATAATGCATAGATTTTGATTACTAAAATAGACCAGGTGTACGTCTATGCGCTGTCTACGGTACAATACTAGGCCTAAACCCCATCCAAGTGATCTCTAAAAGATTAGAATTGTTCATATTATGTCACATCTATCTCATCTACAACATATTTCCCACAATGCGGATAATTAAATTCTTAAGTTGTCATCTATTATACGTTACAATTACGATTAAACAATAAAAATACGAAAACAATTCACTGCAGTATTTGCGTTAGTCTGGTTCCCATCGTTCTGTTAACTGTGCCGGGCCCGGTCGATAAGACACTTCCGTGCCGATAACGTAACAAGTACATATGTGTGCTCAAACCAAGCGAAACATTAGACGGGTCTCAGATTTTATCGCATGTCACGCCGGGGGAACTCTGATATGGAACTCGTCTTGCGCTCCCGATAAAATCATATCAGCCGTATTATTTCATAAAATGTTCGAAGATCGGCCTACAGTTCTGTTCAAATCCTTCGCATTCAACATCGTTGTTTCAGTCAATTTTGAACTGATCAAAAAGAGACAAATAAAATTTTGTTCGTGATTCAAGGGAGGGTCGAATAGCATTCGATTTTTTCCGGGAAATGGTCCCTAATTTATGTGATCGATGGAAATATAGGATCACCTCCTTTTTCGGTGTCAATTTTCCGTCTGATATGGAACCCCGGAAGCGGCTGATATGATTTTATCGGGAGCGCAAGACGAGTTCAAGAGCAGAGTTCCCCCGGCGTGCATGTAAAAGTACAGTGGTTTTATAACTTGTACCCGTCCACTGCTAGGTGCGAAATGGACGAGTTTATTTTAAAAAATAGGATGTCATTTCTAAAAATGAACCCGTCCGTTTCCATTGCCGCAGGCTAACGATTTGTCACCTGCTGGTGGTCTTACATAAATATACATGATATGGTGTAATGATCGAGGCAGATTTAGCTGCAGTTGTTTTTTTATAAGTTGCTTATATAGTCACATTTTCAATATATGTTGCTAATAAAATAAAATGTCGAGTTTAAAGCCTAAAATATTTTAGAGCGAACTAAAGAGTACAGTCGATAAACATATAGCGGATCACGACATATAGCGGATCAGTTCGTAGATTTTTTAAGAAAAAGAAAAGGTTATATGTAAAAACTTTTTTTGGTCTTTGGCATGCTGATTCCTTAATTACTTCCCGATGTTTCTGAAAAAAAATCTCAATGGCAGGGTGTCGTTTTTGTCCGTGTCAACCAGAAGTTTGAAGTAAGGGTTCAAACGCTTTATGCATTTTTACGAAATTGAAAGTACAATTCTCCGATGCTTACACGAACTGATCTAAGCTTTGGTCCGAAAAGTAAGTAACTTATACATACTTTTGAAGTAAAATGTGTCGTTTATCATATGCGATACTTTAAAACACCATCTTACTGGAATAAATGTGTTACGGGCTTGAATCTGTGATGACCTACTGAGATCTTTAACGGATCAGTTTAAGGGGCGGTGTCAAGATTATTGATTGTTACCTGTATTATGATACGCTTATGTAGTCTTAGTTATTTAGTTTTGCTGCATTCTTAACATGACTTGAAACATAATGTAGGTATATTTTAGGCATTTCAAGAGTACATTTTATTGTAAAAAAATGTGTTGAAGCACATTTACAGAGCCACAATTAAAGTACAGTACTGTACTGTACAGACAAAGTCTGCAATAGAACAGCTTTCATGCACATACTCTGGTTAGATCCTTTGATTTGCATGTTTCAGGTCATGGGTCCTAAAAGAAAACCAAAAGAAGCTGCTCAAGCAAGTCCAGCTCAAAAATCTGCTTAGGCAATTCATTAAAAGTTTTATTATGCATGCAATTTGTATTCTGTTCTTTGTTGATGACATGGACCTGTTTTATAATAAATACCAGAATATATCGTATACCTACCTAACTTTTGTCTAACTTTTGTTATCACAACGTATGATTTTAGTTTTATACTAATTTATTTAAAGTCCATTGTCAAACAGGCAGTCTTACAACTTATGGAATCTTTCACAAAGAATAAGCTTACAGAGAAATAAAGTAATCAAATAGAAATACAATAAAAAAAATAATTTATCATCACAATGACCGTTTACTCACAAAACTAGGTTTGTTTGCAAAACAATATATGTCAGTGCAAATACAAACAACTTTGAGAGTTAAAAAACACATTGAGAGACCCCTCCAGTCAGTTTGTCACGTGATCCGCTATACATCATTTTGGTCCCCTATAGGTAGCGTTATATATGTGTGCATCGGTGGACCTGTAGACATAAATACGCTATTTAATTTTCCAAGCATGATTCTACACATAGAAGAGGTAATATCATAAAGGATGAAAATCAATTGAACACCAGTTTTCAAATGGTTTGACGATGTGCTTCAAATTTGTCACTACTGATCCGCTTTATGTTTATCGACTGTATAAGCGATATCAGATATTATTGTGAGAATCACCGAATTAATGCTTATAATAAAACATACCACCAAACTTGTGCCCCTATAACCGATCTCCGTGCCGGAGCCGTCGGGGAAGGGGGCACGAGCCCCCGGTGCCCCCACTCCCGCTGGAGCCGCCCCTGGTGCGATATTATTTTGTCAAGAATCATCGTTACAGTCAGGGATGATATTTTGTCAAGATTATATTCAGGCGACAGAACGTATATGTCACAGAACAAATATGCCACGGAACGTATTTGTTGCACGTGTGAAATATTCTGTCAATACGACACAATCTTCAGCCGAAATGTGGACATTAAATGTGCCATATTCGGTTGGATTTAGTTTTTATATGACCACCAAGACATATTGGTCACTTACCAAAAAAAATAAGAATAAAAATGAAAATAGCAACGTATATGCTATTAAATGCCGGAAATGTAAATACCAAAATAGCCATCATCATCATCATCATCATCATCATCATCATCAAGAAACAATTGAACGACATTTGACATTAAGTAGACAAATTAATAATTCATTCAATCAAAATTTACCCTGTATTCCAATTAACAACAAGTTCAAAGATATCTAATTATAAGTTATCATCCCAATATGTATTGTCAACATAAGCTGCTAAAACGAATTCAAAAGACGCGTTAATTATTAACTAACTAAATTCCAGATTCCCACGTTCCTACAATTTTAAGTTTCGTTACTAAAAACAATGATGATGATGTGTTTGAAACAGTGCCAAGCATTGAAAACAATATATTTACATGAACACTTTAATTATCTTATGAGATTTAAATCCCGTTTGTAATTATGACAAGTGATATAATTTATTTTGCAATATTTAGAAAGCTTTTTATGTTGTTTAAAAGTCCAAAAATATTAAGATGTAGATTATTAGCTTATCATTATTGCCCTCCAAACAGGAATTTTCTAAAAAAAAAAGATAAACAATGACATCATGGTGATATATGAAATTCAATTTTAACCTAGCTAGTGCACCAACAGACGGAAGTACCGAGGTTAATTCAAACTAATAAAATAATTAAATCACCAAATTCAGTTATTTCGACTTTAGATTCTTATCGCAAATCAATTAATGCGGATATTAATATGATGAACGAATCATCAGTTATTACAACTCCGCCCCACGAATCACGTTATCGCGTTACTGCGTTGCTTTTTTTCTATTGGTTGAAATTTATAAAAGAGGCGTTCCTTTTCAAAGGCGACAAGGGTGCTATAAAATAGGGACAAAGGTCAGTTTTTTAATCGAAAGTCCCTCTGTCATCCATACACTAGTTAACAAATACACTTCTGAAGGCGACGAACATATCGATTGATATGTTCGAAAATGTGTACATGTATTAGTATTTTTAAAACTAAAAACACCACAAGGAGTGAAACCGATTCTTTTATTGATAGTTTCAAATCGCTAGACAACTCGATTTGTTAAACACGCGAGTTTAATGAAATAAATGATACGAGCCTGTTTCGTAAAATAAATAAAAAAAATACTAATAGGCTTGGGTATGTTCAAGTTGGATGTCTAGAAGTCGTTTATTTCGAACACTCAATAACTTCTTATTTCCATTTGTTGAATAAAACGTTTCATAAGTCTTTGAGATGATTTCTACATGCTTTGCAATCAATGACATCGAAAAATGGTATTTAATCACATATGTGTCACCTGAACAGGGTCTACATCGTTCACTTCTCAGAAATAATTTAATGTATCGAAAAGCAAACGGTGTAGATCCTGATCAGACGACACGGATGTGTCGCCTGGTCTGGATGTGCACTGTTTGCTAATGGATAACAGCCGTGTCACATGAAATAAAGAATTATAACAGTAGCAATTATACAACATTAAATAATAAAACGCAAGTATATTTCTTTTATATTTTTTATTAAACTGTGGTTGTGCAAGTATTGTTTGATTTATATAAAATTTCCATGTTCATCATGTTTTATTCATGCGTTAAAATCAATTAAATTCTTGTTATTTATAGTCGTTATCTAACATTAACATATTAAACATAATAATTTACATTTCAAAACGTTTTAACAGTCGAAATAAATAATTTCGAATAGTGCAGATATGGGAAATAGTACAAAAAGTCATTAAAATAGATAGAAAACAATAAAAATACCGAAGCAAAGTGATCGAGTTTTAATAGGTATTAGAGAAATGGCATTATGGACACGGACCATTAATGAGAAATTCTCAATTCGGTTTGACTCCGATCATTAAATTAGAGATGATTTTCTACCGTGCTGAAAACGGTAGCTATCAAAATTGATGATTATCTGTTAAATTTATGCTATAAAACTTTTTTTGTAAAGCGGGAGCTTAACTTTAGCGGATCAGAAAGGTATGTTACTATGCTGAAAAAAAGATAGCTAACACAAAAAGACGATTTTCTGTTGGTTTTTTTCGAAGTACTTGTTTTTAAATTTAAATATTCCCTGTGTTTTATATTTTTAAAGTATATTGTAAATATCAGTTTGATACTTAGTTTAACAATTGATAATCTTTAATTGTCTGTAAGCTGTTCGTAGATATCCCTTAAAGTTCTCATGGTTATATTGCCCGAGGCAGATAAATTATCAGAATTTTAGGGATTTTACATCCGTACGCATATTCAACCGTGACCGCATATTAAGAAACAACTTATTTAAAAAACCAGAGCGAAGGAATACCGTTCATTATTAAAGATCACCTAAATGCATTTTAGAACTAAAGTTTTATATTGGACACATTTACTTAGCAAATGACAACCTTGTTCGGGAATATCTGACGCAAACATTGTTAACAGAATTTATTAGTTTATGATTGTTATTAATAATTAAAGTGAACTTAAATATGAATACAGAAACTTGATATGTGTTCTTTCGTGCCGAAGGACACTCGGCGGATTTAACCCTGTAATAATTTTCCGCATTGGTTGGTGTCTTTTAAAACTAGCTTGATAAGAAAAGAAAATCGTATATTTCGTTGAATAAAAGAAAATCAATAATAACAAAACATTACCGTCAAAAATAAATACAACAATACTTTGTATTGGACACATCATTTATACGCCTTCGCTATTTCCCGCGTACATAGCGTCCCCAATTGATAAAAGATGTTATTGGTAACGAGTCCTTTACCGCAAAAAAACACTAATTATGAGGAATGTGTCTTGTTTTCATTAATTCGCATCAGGTTTTATTTTACAGCAGGGATGAAAATTATTAATTTATTTAGTGCATAATTGAAATGCCACCTTTTTCATTTAACTAAACCGCGAATTCAAGTTAACGCCCCAGGCCCAAGCAAGTCGATAGTCGATAAATTGCAATAGCAACGGAACTTCTAAACACGAAGTATATTTCGTGTTTAAAGAAGATGCGTTTCTAATTACTTTCAGCAGGTATATTTATCGTCAAAAAATTAGAAGCGCAACTTCATTTAACACGAAATATATAAATTCAGATATATTTCCTGTTTAAACTTTTGCGTTTCTAATGTGTTTAACTTAAATAATATATTGGCTCAAGTTCTGCCTTAACAAAATTCAGTAAAGCATAACCTAAACCTCAAAACAGGATTCGCAATAAAAACACGATAGCGCAATAACTTTTTTCTATGTGAAGGTAATATCAATAAAAACTTATCTATCACCCTTTTTATCAGTTTGCACACATATTTTTTTTCAAATTAAAAGAACGACCATAGTTTAAAGGGGGCGGATCACTGGTTTTACAAAACATTAAAAAGAAAATACTGGGGCGGATCGGGAAAGTGTTCAGTGAGATTGTCTGATCCCTTCTTTTTTGAGGAGGGGTATAGCAGAAATGTTTTATATTCAACGAGACTTTGGTAAGAAAGTTGGAAATTATCAATATCATGCAACTGCTGCAAACGAACCCCATTACCAGAAGTCCTACGTCCGACCTTGAATATGTATGATGCTGAGGTAGTCAACTTTTAATCTCAAAACAAAACACCACAGTATACTTCAAAATTTGTTCTATACTTTAATGCGCGTGTTGTCAGCGTCGTCACAATTCTAATTGTCATTGTAATCATAATGATCAACTTTGGCTTGGTAATTAAATTGCAACTCAATTTCAGAATGTTTTTTTTTAAATTTGTTCCAGAAAACATAAAATCTCACACAGACAGATAAAGCACCTACACTATAATCTTTAAAAATGCCTTCGGAGGCTCAAGATGCTTATTGTGTTTAAACTTTTAGAACCTGTTCCGCTTTCAAAGAAAACCAATCAAAGATGTAACATAAAGCCCCGAATATATATAAGAATGGAGACCAGTCTCACATGTCAGCAATCCGATGATAAGTTAAATTAACCTGTCTCAGAATTGGCAAAGGAAATTCGCGAGCTTCTTGTTAATATGTATTTTCAGGTATCACAGAGTTGAGATCTCTCCGGAAACGAGCGAGAGCTCGCGCAAATATTATCACGCGAAAAGATGTTTCAACTAGATGATTGCTAACCCGGTTACTGAATTTCCAACCTTAAGTATATTTGATTTTACAAGTAATTTTATGCCGAGTCTAAGTTTGATGCATACAATTTTACCACGTTATTCAGATTAGCTATCTTTCAAGCTTACACAATTACGTAATGTAATAAACACCATCAAGCCATTTCTGAACAAATAAAGTCCTACTCCAACTTCAAATTATTAACACGACAAGCATTAACAAATCAACCATTGCAATTAATTAAGTATTTATAAGTTTACTTAATACACGTATCCACAAAATTATAAACATCATGAATTGAGGGAATACCGATATACACCGCAATATGACACTTTCAGAGTCAATTAAAGTCAATTTTTATTTAAAAAACAGGATCATAAGAAAGAATAGAAAGTACCTTATGACTAGCCTTAACGTAGCCTGAAATTTCAGGCGATGAAATATTTTGTTTTCTTCAATTCCAATTATTGATCTAAAGCCAGTCTACATCCTTCCATACATACATCTCTCTCAATGCAGTAGGGAAGAAAATAGACTGGCTATGATTACATTTTGTTAAGATGCAGGCAGCTATAAAAAGACAAACAAACTTATTATCAGACCGGAATAATTAGGATAGTGCATATTATAGAAGTGATAACAAATAATCATAGAAAATAGATAATAAGAAAAAAGTATTTAAGAAAAAGAGTGATCGGGTTTTAACAGAGGAAGTTATTTTTTGTTCATCATTTGTGGAGGATCTTTTTCGGGTCTAAATAATGCGTTTTATAAAGAAAACCCTCTGGGAACTGCTCGTTAAACTGTTGCTCTCTTGCAGTGGCACTCCAGCAGTAGCACCCACACTTGCAATGATCTGTGTAGCCAGGCTAAATGTTTCATTCACAGAGAAGAACCAGTGATACGAGTATGTCAGTTACTAAATAAGAAATGGAACTATGGACATTTGTCATAAGTGATATATTCGCAAATCGGCTTGACATCTATCAATATTTCAGATGTGAAAAATATTACCCTTTAATGGCAGAATAAATTGCAGCACAAATTTTGTAAGCGGTTTGATAATTTTATAACTGATAAGATGGCCATATCCATTCAAGTTACCATGGTAGTGTTTGCTCAAGGCAGATAATTTGTCGGAATTTGAGGGATTTTACATGCGTAATAATATATTCAACTTAGAACTAAATTTAAAAATAAGCAGAAAAAACGCTTATTATATGATCACCTGAACTGCATTATTATTCGTCGAAATAAAGCTTTATATTGAACATTTACTTAGTATGTGAAAACCCTGAGACAAATGGTTTATTTTTACAGAGTTAGAAGAATCAAATTGAACTACAGAAATAAATACAGAAAGAGTATTCGCTACGGAATTCCGTTGGGCCATAGTTGTTTAGCACTTTCGACCTCTTGGGCGAGAACACGAAAACGCGAAACAACGATGCGAGGTCGCGAGAGCACGATGCGAAAACGCGATATTAATATCTCGCATCGTACTTTCGCAATCTCGCATCGTTGTTTCGCGTTCTCGCATCGTGTTTTCGCGTTTTCGTGGTCTCGCCCTCAGGACAGCGAGAACACGAAAACGCGAAAACACGATACGAGATCGCGAAAGTACGATGCGAGAACGCGATATTTATATCGCGCCCTCGCCGCATCGTACTTTCGCGACCTCGCATCGTTGTTTCGCGTTCTCGCATCGTGTTTTCGAGGTCTCGCCCTCAGGACAGCGAGACTACGAAAACGCGAAAACACGATGCGAGATCGCGAAAGTACGATGCGAGAACGCGATGTTGCGAGGGCGCGATATTAATATCGCGTTCTCGCATCGTACTTTCGCGATCTCGCATCGTGTTTTCACGAATGTACGATGCGAGGGCGCGAAAGTACGATGCGAGGGAGTGATATTAACAGCGCGTTCTCGCATCGTACTTTCTCGACCTCGCATCGTGTTTTTGCGTTCTCGCATCGTTGTTTCGTGTTTTCGTGGTTTTTGCTGTCCTTAGCGCGAGATCACGAAAACGCGAAATCACGATGCGAGAACGCGAAACAACGATGCGAGGTCGCGAAAGTACGATGCGAGGGAGCGATATTAATATCGCGTTCTCGCATCCTACTTTCGCGACCTCGCATCGTGTTTTCGCGATCTCGCATCGTTGTTTCGCGACCTTGCATCGTTGTTTCGCGATCTCGCATCGTGTTTTCGCGTTTTCGTGTTCTCGCTCTTGAAGTCGACAGGGCGAAACAACGATGGCCTCAACGGAACACCGTAGTTTTTTGCTGCCGACGAAAACCCGACGGATTGAACCCTGTTATAAAATAAATATAAGTATTTTGCCAATAATAATTTCACCCACTAAGTCAACCACTAAGTCGGTTAGTGTTTATACACGAGCAATCTAAAACTTTAGCCGGTCGCGCGGGAAATTTATAGCTCTCCATGAAATTGTCCTAAAGTGAGACAGTTCTCCATGAAATCGTTTTAAATGTAAAAAATGAACACAGAGGCTCCTATTAGCACAGGAAACGTTCTAAAGTGTTAAATAATGTATGCCGCACCCTGCAAACACAGCAAGGCGAAATCTTATTCTCTAAAGCTCCCAAAATCAGTCTGCAGACATTGCAGAGTTTGGACCCATATGTTGCTATCCCTTCTTTCGCGCTTCAACCACTGCATGGACAGACAAAAACGGACCAGAAGCAGATGTCTGAAACAAGCGGCTAGGTGGTTATCTCATACACAATACCTATAATACAAGAAAATGTACTTACTTTACTGAATTAGTGGTCGATGTAAACAAAACAATGCTGTTTTATCACCAATTGACACCACTCTCCATGAAATGGCCGTCTTAAAGCATCGATCTTCTTACTTTAGGTTAGACCCCTTGATTGACGGTACAAGTATCATGCATGAGTGTGAGGTGAAGATGGAAAAATCTGTTACCTCGGGGGAACTGTTTTGCGGGAACGAGGCCCTACCGAGTTCCCGCCAAAAGAGTTCACCCGAGGTGACAGATTTTTCTATCCTTTAAGTTATCAAATGTCTCATGCAAGATACTTTTTCTTGCATACCTTTTGCTTTGCATAATATTTCAAGTTCTGTGTATTTATACAAACTTAATTTTGTTTTATTACGGGGAAATATTGACGTTTACGCAAGCTTTTTGATAAATGGTGTCATTTACGCCCTTTAAAAGCCGTCGAGCACGACTTAGTGAACATTTTGAGAATCGCTCAACCCGGGGCTAGACGGCGTGGATAGTTTTTTGTTTACTTTCATCTCAAACCAAGCCTGCAATATTTTACAGTTCTCTTGTTGTTGTTTTTGTGTGTGTGTGTGTTTCTCTTAATTTTGCACATTATCAAATTTCACTAATTGAATGCTCTCGACATTTAAAGAGTAAAGTATTTAAACAATATTCAATATTTCAATATTAATCCTAGTTTATTAGAACTATTATATCTAATTTTTACTATTTCTTTGACCTATTTATCGATAATTATTAATCATTTATATCGAATCTTTATTCAAAGACTAAAGTTTATAATATTTGTATTTCTAAAAGAGGTTTTTCTAATAAAAGTTTTCTTCGTTGTTACGTAATGACAATTTCCATGACAACAGCCAGTTTAATTAACCATTTTCGTCTGCCTCTAAATCCGATACAGTATTGTCGATAAACCCAATTTCCGAAATAATAGGTCCTGCCGAGAAAGTAAATGATTGCATAGTGAGAGCAAGAAAACTTTTGTAATGAAGTTTTCCGCATTTTGATAAAGATAAAATATAAGGTTATATTCTCAGTACATAAAACCTGGTCATGTGAAAGTGGGTAAATGATCTTATAACTTCCTAAAAATTGTATCTTGATCTTTATAATTATGTATAAAAAGCGATATTATCTGAAAAATAATGACAAAATGTGTTCATTGTAAATTTTTGTATCTAACACTTCAGCAACTACAGGTTTACATTAAATTGCAAGCTGGGTTATTGTATTTGTGTTCTTAAGTGATGTTGAAATGCTGTAAAACGTTTCTAGTACGTTTTCACTTTACATGTAGATTAGATAACATGCCTGTATAGCATCGTTAGATATAAAGAACATTTGAACGAGTCGAGAGTGCCATCTTAAAAAAGCATCTATGATATGTTGTTTTGAAATGTTTGAGGGAAACATATAAGACATTAAAATACGCATATCAGGAAATGCCACATTCAGCAGACACAGCCTTCCAACACAGCCAATATGAGTTTCAAGACAGCCCTTCAAATAGTCAGTTTGTGCAAAGCTGTTTACAAATTTTCTTCAGCTCGTTTTCTTGTGAGTTTTTTGTGACATCTGCTTCTCCGCGATGAACTGAAACGGTTCGTGTTGAAAGCTTAGAAACAGTTTTAATATTAGTTTAATGACATTATGTCTTGTTTATGATTTCACGATTTGAGATCAGCAAAAAGTGAACATCTATAACACAGTAGTTGACTTGGTAAAGTTTATTTTTTCCAACTTTCATCCAAAATTATATTCGACTTACGAAAAAGTTAATTTTAGAACTCCCAACTACAATGTATGACTTATGTGGGTTTTTTTCGAGCTCCAAACCATAAAAGTTGACATGTATCTTCCAACATAACGTCTGACGACATGAGTATTCTTCAGCTTTCTCGTGCAAGCACGGTGCGTTAGAAAATCAGCGCAGACGCATTTGGTTCATAAATGACGAACAAACGAATGGTGCAAGTTGATAACCCAAACAAGGTACATGTAGGCAGAGAAATATCATGTTGATACAATTGTTAGGATCGGTTTGGCGGTTTACCAAAAGGCACTTTTCAGAACATGAAATCTTGTGTCCATGTAGTACATGTATATCAATATGTAAAGGTCAAAAACATGCAGTGTAGCGTTAGAAAAATCTATGATTCAAATGTAAGAACATCATAATGTTGGAGCGTTATGTGTTATATCTCCATAACGTTTAAACAATAAGAATACCATTAGCTTTTGAATTATACCAGTTAATATTATTAATTGTTTCGTTCATGACCAACATTCAGTATAATCGATTTATAACTGGAATTTACATGCTTCATAAGGAATAACAATAACTTATCACATTTTCCTCCATTTGTTATCTTTTATCTGATTATTACTGATTCAATGCTAATATCATTCGCTTTATATTAATATGTAATAAAATAGCATTTTAATTCCAGTAGCGCGACTGTCGCATTCAATTCCAGACAAACATTTTCTTAAGAAGTTCGCTTTTCGGCTTTAAGTGTTACATTTCGAAATTTATTCGGGATATGTTTTTAGTTTGGAATATTTGATGATCCGTTTATTTGCAATACTTGCTTGTTTCTTATCAAGTGAAATATGCATTTCAGGAATGGCCAAATCCAAAAGACACGACCTTCTCACATAGCAAAAAAAGTAGAAAGACAAGATTTACATGGGTTATAAAATGCTCAGTTTTAAAAGAGACAATACAACTTGCCACTTGAGGGTTTACACGAGGTTCTAAGGTGCACCAACCTCAAATTTCCCAAACAGTTTCTGATATGGACAACCTCAAATTTCCCCAATAGTTTCTCATATGGACAACCTCAAATTTCCCCCAAAAGTTTCTCATATGGAAAACCTCAAATTTCCCCCAACAGTTTCTCATATGGACAACCTCAAATTTCCCAAACAGTTTCTCATATGGACAACCTCAAATTTCCCCCAACAGTTTCTCATATGGACAACCTCAAATTTCCCCCAACAGTTTCTCATATGGACAACCTCAAATTTCCCCCAACAGTTTCTCATATGGACAACCTCAAATCCCCCAACAGTTTCTCATATGGACAACCTCAAATTTCCCCCAACAGTTTCTCATATGGACAACCTCAAATCCCCCAACAGTTTCTCATATGGACAACCTCAAATCCCCCAACAGTTTCTCATATGGACAACCTCAAATCCCCCAACAGTTTCTCATATGGACAACCTCAAATTTCCCCCAACAGTTTCTCATATGGACAACCTCAAATCCCCCAACAGTTTCTCATATGGACAACCTGAAATTTCCCCCAACAGTTTCTCATATGGACAACCTCAAATCCCCCAACAGTTTCTCATATGGACAAACAAAAACAAGGTGTCTGTAAAGATACCTTATCATTTCCCATTAATTTTAGATTCTTCGTATGAAATGCAATTTTTTCTTTCATAATTTTAATATTGTCTAAAATATAAGGAATGAAAAGTAAAACTAAAGCTTCAACAATATGAATAAAGGTTTTTTTACAAAGTAATGTTTCACTTAAATGCCCGTCTATATCTGAAATAGCAAAAAGATGTCATTTAGTAAATAAAGCCTGTATAACTATGTAATAATATTTAGAGAAAAAAATAGATAAAAATGAACTTTGAAAACATATTGAAACAAAAGTAATTTATCAGTTATTAAAACAAACTTTAAAAAAGTTCGCTCAAGGTCCATCGAAGGGCAACCCTTAGTCTATTGAAAATTGCATTTGATGTACTGGTAGGCCATTTGATGAACAGTTACGTAAATAGCTATGGTAAGTGAATACAGGAAAGGCAGAATAAAATGACTTGTTTACTAGTTGTTTTCAGACCATAACGTATTTCTTAGGATTCCCTGTCTAGACAAATTTATCATATCTTTCACGGGAACACTGACCATCTGTCAGGCAAATACCTCACATTAAATATCATGTGGAAAATTTCGAAATGCCAAGAAAAAGAATGACAATCTCTTAACAATATAAGACAGGACATCGTCCAGACAGACATAAAGCAATCCGATCTGTATGTTAGTTGGTCAGGTTTCCATATATTTGTAATAAGTTTGCTTACCGAGTGGCTAATAAGTATGCAAACGGCGTATCACTATATTTTCTTTTTGGGGGTAATGTTGCAATCTTTCATATTCAAGCAAAAGATAAGATAAAATTATTTTCATATAGTGATGTATTATACATTCGATAAATGTTGTTGCACTTTGTTTATCTCTGGACAAGATCCATAAAAAAGGTGAAATATGCATATCAGGAATCGCCATATTCAGAAAAAAACAACCTCCCCACACAGTCAAGAAGAGGAGAGAGGGAGAGAGCATGGTTAATAAAATGATCAGTTTCAAAAAAGACACCACTAACAATAAACAAAAATGAAAACCCGAGGGGTAAACGCCTTGGAACAGTCAGTGGCAAATCAAATTGCCACTGGGGGTTTAAACCAGGTTCTAGGGTGCACCAACCTCACAATTGCCCCAACAGGTTCTCATATCACAAAACAAGTACAAGTTGTCTTGGTGAAAAAACTCCAACCCACTTATCGGCTCAACAACGTTGCATGCAAAAGCACACAAACATATAAAACATAAAAAGCTAAGAGCATTGTAAAGCCGAAGGGGCGGGTACTCAATGGTCTTACCGAGACCAGAGCTCCTGGAGTAAAATCAGCAAGAACACGATGATAGGGATAAAAGAAACAAATTGAGCTTCTAGGTTCTTTTAAGAAAAGATTAATTTGGTACATGTACACTTAAATTAAGTAATTAACGTTGTGCATATTTCATTAGGTTTACCATAAATATCGCATAAAGGATAAAGATTTCAAACTTCATGTTTCATTTATTTAGTTTTAGATGAAATCAACAGTGTAGAAAACGCCAGCAACAAACTTAAAAAAAATCTCCCACCCATTGGTCAAGGCCACATTCTATTTTACACAGGTGGGATCTGAATAGTACTTTAAAACCTAATCGATATCATAATGCTACCCGTCCCGTTATAGGTTTCTTGACGTAATTCCATTAATACACATAATATTTTTTTCAACATGGCATCTGCATCTTTTAAATGTAATAAAAACTAATAGTAGCAAAAAATCTTTGATATTTAAAGCAATAAAATTTTTGTAACTTCAAAATTCATCGATTGTTTAAGTTAAATTGAGATGTGTATGTATTTAAATAATCGCAAAATTGCATTACATTTTGCTATTTTGTAAGAAGTTAATCTTAATAGAGCCTTTTTAGATTGGTACATATTCAAAGATGTCAATATGAATCAGTTTTATAGTTGTACTGTATTAATATTATTTTTATCGGCAAGATAAAAAATGCAGCATACAAAAGATCTTCAATTCCATCGTGAACCTGGTTCTCTACCCTGTTGGGGCAAGTGTGAGGTTGGTGCCCCCTAGAACCTGGTTTAAATCCCCGATGACTAATTGTGTTGCCACTCACTGTTCCAAGGCGGTAACCGTAAGGGTTCTCTTTCCTACATTGTTTGTGGTGTCTTATGTCAAATCATGTTTTTGCAGTCTTTTCCTCTGTACTTTTTCGCTGCGTGGGGAGACTTTGTTTTCTGAGTGTGCCAATCCCTGAAATGCATTTTTCACTTTTTAAAAAAAAACGATTTAGTTCCTCTATGTCAAAAAAGCTTGTTTCGTTCAACAGGGATCAAATCAATCAAATCACTTAACGATAAACAACAGGAATGTTTACTGTCTACTAAAAACATACTTGGAAAACATGCAAAAAACAACTCCACATTAAGCAGTTAATATTTAAGAAAGAAGACATATCCGCCCATCTTTTATTCTTTAATGTAGTGAGTTCATTGCTCTATGATTGAATGTAAAAAACCATTCAAATCCCCTCAGAAATATCAGTCTATGTTTCTGAAAATAGTGTAATATTTACATTCTTAAATCATCTGTCATTGGCAATTGACAACTTGTTTTCTTTGAAATAGATTTAAAAGTACATTTTTACTTCGTTGATGCTTATGTGATTTAAGCACATTGACACTTTCAGAAAAAGTTATCAAAATAAACATTTATCTTTCAAAGGCGTATAGATTTAAACTTAAATGTTTCTAGATATCTTTAAGTGTATTTCGCTGAAATATGCTTATTTTAATTAAGGAAAAGCTCTATTTTACTTTAATTTGATAAAATCAAGTTGCTCTTGAAATTTGTTTTTTAATAAAGAAAAAGCTTTATTTTTATTAAATCAAATAGCTCTAAATTTTAAAGAAATTTGTGAAATTTTAACTTCGGATATAACTACATGTATTTGGAGTTACCAGTACACGTTTTATATGTGGCTAAATTGCAAAAGAGCATTGACTTTTTATCAGAAAACTTCCAATGTATTGTGAACAATTATTAAAAACTCTTTTCGTAATATCAATTATAATTAAATAAAAACAACTTTAATTAACTGACAGTTTAATTTACTAGAACGACAAAGATTCTCTTAGCAGAATTCATATTTCTTCTTGATAGAGCGCATATTTTCAGCAACAGACAAAAGTAAACCAGGGTTACCGTAATACAAAACAAAATGTTTATTTAGAACAATAAAAGTATTAATGAGAAAAGCCCAAGTAAAAGTCAGCACATGCCACATCAATTACAATTACTATAATTTGAAATAATTTAAACAAAACAAATCTGGGTCAACTTGACAAAAATATTTGCAATTATAGCCAAATAAAATATGTAAGTAAAAGTTTCAATGTGAATGTATACAACTGTGTAACAACATTATTATTGCTTGTGTGATGATGTCTCTTTGTTTTACTACAGACTGAAAATTTTGAAACGCATTTCAGAAAAAAACAGTAGCCTTAACATAAAACGAGATTAATTTAACTTTGAAAAACAGAGAAAGTCGTTCTATCCAAATAAAGTAAAAAAAAGCAGAATGTCAGACACATTTGCCCGATATGTTCAAATTACAAAATAACACACCAGAAATATTGACCTGGGTGGTAACCGTTTTGGGCCAGTAGCCAAGGGGATTCAAACCAGGTTTCAGGGTCAACCATTCGAAAGAATTTTTTTTTTCACAACGTATATAATGTATATATTTTTCAATGAAATATGACGATCTATATGTTGATGATTTCTCTGAGAAATTTATTTAGCACACACTTTGTGTTTTTTATCATAATATTAAAAAAGTCCTCTTTCATATCCCATTATTTAAAATTATCTTCTCTTGTTAAAATTACAGAGCCCTATGCCTAAAGAGCACATCAAATAATTAAATAATTTGTAATCGACCGGACAAGTTATAATATCCTTAAGTTATGATATATAAAAAACTAATAGTCGTTAGTTTTAAATTATCGTTATTATCAATATCAAAAGCATGACAGAAATTTTTGCTCAAGCAAAATATGTCAGTATATTGGAGAATATCCTATCAAATGTTCCAAAAATGCTTCACTGCTTGACATTTTCAGGACTGCTAGACAAAATGTAGAATTCATATAATGTCTCTGTTCACTAAGCAATATGAAATCTTGGATGACAGTTGCATTATATTCTGGCTTCCCGTCGTACATTGTAAGCACAATTATTATAATTATAACAGGTGCGGTTTCTTAATATGACACTTTTGTACTTATGTTCTGTAGTTCTACAGCGCAGACTCCATAACGTTTGTTTATAAAGATCAACATATTCATGTAAATGTATAAATCGAACACTGAAGCTTTTTATTTGTGCACGCGAAATGATCCCGATACACTTTATTAACAATTGGTCGTTCTACGTCTAATTATTGCAAAATCAAAAAACAAAAAAAATTATATCTTTAGACGATTAAGCAAAGAATATTTAAGATAAAAACATAATAAAGACACAGACAATCTGTCTTTGCTTCTATTTAAGTGTCATCTGTTGATAAAACTTTGAAGAAAAATAATGAAATATGCATAATAATCAGGAATCGCCACTCTCACAAAACACAGCCTCCCAACGCAGCAAAAGAGAAGAGACGAAAAGAGAGCATGTCTGTTATAAGTATGTGAAATTCAAGTAGGACGCCACATACTTTAAACGAAAAAAAGAACCCTCAGGCTTGGAGTTACCGCCTTGGGACGGTCAGTGGCAAAAGAAATTGCCACTGGGGGTTAAAACCAGATTCTAGGGTGCACTAACCTCACACTTGCCCAAACAGGTTCTCATATCACAAAACAAGTACAAGTTGTCCAACCACCCATCAGCTCAACAACGTTGCATGCAAAAGCACACAAACATATAAAACATAAGAAGCTACATTGGAAAGCCAAGGGGCGGGTACTCAATGATCTTACCGAGAGCAGAGTATCTGGAGTCAAATCAGCAAAAACAAAATGGCAGGGATAAAAAAACAAATCAAGCTTCATGTTTCTTTGAAAAAAGGGAGTTTTTTGGTCAAAAGTCTGTAATGGTATGACAAACAATTTCTATTAGAGACAAAAGAGATTTTCCAAAGAAAAAATGGGGTGAAATATATTTTAAGAATTTTTATTTACTTACATCATGTACATAGGCCTATTTTATAGCAAAAAGTAAAAGTTTGGTTTCCGAAACGAAACAAGTTCACGTGCAAGTAAAAGAGTAAAAACAGACGAATCAAGAAAGGTAAGAAAACACTGCTTTTCCAAAAAGCCAAAACTTGGTGAGAAAAAAAGAGAGCATGGCTGAAGGTTATAAAGCTGTGATTGGAAACCAGTCTCAAATCTCAAGCATCTGATTGGCTGAAATGGCGACTGGTCGCCATTTCAGCCAATCAGATGCTTGAGATTTGAGACTGGTTTCTATGCTCAGTTTTATAACCTTGGACACATAGCTTTACAAAAAAAACCAATAAGAGAACCTGAGGGGTTTGTACAAACATGACTCCGCGAAAAAAGTCACATTACAAAAACTATTATAAAACTCTCAAGGTACATGTATATAATTATAATTTATGTATTTTTCTCAGTTATATTGTTTTTTATTAATGAGCAGGATGTATATTACAAAATTAATATGGTTTCAGACGATGACAAATTATGGGGGGTTACATCTGAAATGATTTGCAGTAACATTTATAAGTCGAGAAGCTCTAAACAGCTGTCTTAAAACAAAGTAAGTTATTACACCCATCAGGTAGTACATTTGGTGTTTATTTTTGTAGTCATATTTAAATAAATTCAGACAGGATAACAGTTTTGTGATATTTTAAGCACCTGAACCAAATATTGAATTTACATCTTAATTCGACATCGGTCCCTCGCTTGTTATTGAACTTACTTGCTATCTGCTATTTAACCTTTCTCAGAGTTATTACAATATAATGGACACATATTTCAAAAGTTTTAACCTATTTTACCCCAATTATGCACACACCGAACAAAAATTACAAAATATTCAAATGAATTTGTAAAATACTGTGGTTTCATTATATTTCGCATTGGTTTAATTTTCGCGTATTTCGCGCAAGGGCAAATGCGCAATATCAAACCCTAGCGAAATCAAACCATTGAATATCTAGTCTTATTAGAATAATACATATGTTCGAATTTAAGCCATCTCGAAAATGTCACTTATGTCATTTGATCCCCGCGATATTAAATGATACAAAAGTTTATTAAACAAACTATGTTAATGAACTTAGAAATATGATAAAGCAACGAACAGACATTATGCGTTTTCAAGGTTGAGCTAAATTATAAATATCAAACCAACCAATTGTTCTATCTGTCTATCTCCATTCTCTTTTGTCATGATATGGTAATTTTATTATATTTCTTATATATATATCTTTCGTTATTTATATTGTTCGGATGACTTTTTAGCATATAAACTTCGTATTTTGTTTGCTTTGAAGACATCAAATCGTCCAAAACCACAATTCAACGAATTATTGTTAGATTTTTCCACAATGGCATTCGATCTTCATTGAATTTGCGTTATTCGTGCCGTTTTGCGGCCGTAAAACGTTAAGAACGTTTTTTTCCTAAAATGTTAACCATTTTGTCAGACTATTTCGTCCTTCTTTTTAAATATTGTTAACATTTAGCAAAACCCTACCTTCCTGTTTCTTTGCTCTTTATTCAAAATGATAAACGTACGTAATGACAACCGATTCATGTAGATGTTGTTTTCTGGTTTCATTACAGGGAAGTATTTGAACTTGAATGGGTTCACTTCGAAAACATATCTGATTTTGAGCATTGATCAGGATTGTGATTCAAATCTATATTTTTCTTAATAATGAGAAAAAAGGTTGTTGTCTTCATAATGAATGTGTAACAGCAGTATGTAGGATTCTTAAGATAATTTTTTTAAAAGATATAGCGACTACTGGGTAGCGAACCCGTGCAATTCAAATTTCGCTTCCGAATGAGCTAGCAAGGCCAACCCCAAAAAAGTTGATTGGATAACCCTGATAAACGTAATTATCACTGCAAGACCCCGGTAACTGATTATTTATAGATAACAGTACTGACTGAATGTACGGTGAAACTTTTTACAAGGCAAAAACGTCGAAACTTCTGGAAGGGGCTACAACGGGTAAGTTTCAGAGCATGCACAGACACAGTCAAATAGTCTTCGTTAAAGTATGGCACTTCACACAGAAACAAAAAGTGTGAATAAGCTAGTTTCATTGTGAAAACCTACCGACAAATGGCCATACTTAGTACAGACACCATTAAAAACCAACGTTTATAAACTGATTGATTAAAAATAAATGTTTAATAAAGGCAACAATAAAACCTCTCAGGTAAAAAATAACTTTTATAGTTCACCGAAATCCCTCATAAAAACCACGCTAAAATGATTTCTTCGATAAAAAGACCAAAGTGACTATTCCAAAGTTTCTTCTTACAGTTTTGCACTGAGCCTATGCCATTCTTCTATTGCTATAATAATTCCACTATAATAAAGATCCAAATAATATCTTTTTTACACTTGCTGTTGCCCCAGTATCAAAGGTGTCTTAGTCGGGGTTTCCTTAATGCTATAGCTTTGTTTCAGTATTTACAATGTAGCTGAATGTTAATATATATTCATTCTTTGCTATTGCATGTAATTACAATGCATCGTAAAACTTTTTAAAACTTGCTTTTCGTGTATTGTTATTCTTGTACATTCTACAAAAACGTTTGGTTCTGATTTAATTGATAACGTCTGACCAAACTGGATATTATGAAACAAGATCATAAAATTTCTTTGCATGTATGCTATTCACACAAACCAAGAATATATTTCAAATAGAATACACGTGTACTCGTATGGATGCCGACTGGCACAATCTCATATTTTTCAACTGCTTTGCAGTCAATCCTTAAAAACAATCAGCGAAAAAAGTGTGAATATATGGTTTCAGGGAATCAAAACACTAGCGTTATACGTTTCTATTATACATTTTGAACTCTGCGTATTGTAAATGCACTCATAAATTATGTTAAGAATATTTGTTTGAATATTCAATATGCCATTATTATGAATAAACATGATGGAACTTAAATCGATCAATAAATATACATGTAGTTACATGTACACGGTTGTAAAGCTACTCGGAATATTTTTGATCAAATCTACGTCCCCTGGCTTTTATGACCAAAAGAGAAGGACTTTAATGATTATTCAGACAATATTTTTGACTGTCATGCTTGAAATAATTATCCCTTATAGCAATACATGTAATTATGTGTTCTATTTAAGTGCGTAGCGGAATATCACGGTGTTATTTTTTTATATAAAAATGGGTGCTTTATTAGAAAAAAACTTGGATACTTTTTTATTAAAAGAGCTAAACAAAATCGCATCATACCGGTAAAATATATCGAGATGCTGAAAAACCTTGAAAAAAGGTTTGTTTTAATGAACCACGTACACTCTTTTACGACTATGTTGAAAATTAGGTTATTGCAAATTAGAACTGGCTACGATTTATAGAAATTAAAGTAAAATATAAAATGCAAACCGGTGAAATATTGACACACTTTTTATCTGCGATTGAAGTTCCACTTGGTTTGCAGAGAACTATTAGTTTAATTCATAACTAAAACCGTATGTTGTGAAATGAAAAGACGGCTTAAATATTCTAATATTGCTAATATATGAGATGCTAATTGTTTCGAACTTACCCGAGATTATGTTGATTTGTTGCAGTTTTTGGCTCCTTGTCCATTTTCTGATTTCATAAAAGTCACTAAAATTCCTTTTCTTAATCAAACATAGTCTGGCGACGTAGATTTAATTTAAAAAAGTCAGAGTAGCTTAACCACCGCGAGTTTGATTTTATCTTTTTTTTCTTTTTAATATTCCTTTGTAAAGGGGACCCATGATGTCTGTCAATGTATGTATTAAATAACTAAGGTAAAAACTAACTTAAAGTCAACTAGAGACCAAATACAAGGTAGAACAATACCCTAGTCCCCCACTAGCTTGTTTTTGCCTGCTCTTTGGAGGATTCTTCGTCGGACATATTGTTAGATGAAACTAACACAATCCATTGTTCTGATGCAATAAAATGTGTCTAGCCTTTTTAGAATGCCTTTTAGGTTATTAAGCAATCTTTATATTAAATCAATTTATTACATTCTTGGTCAGTCGACAAATTATCCGAAGTTAAAGTATCATTAAATGATGAAATGTAACGGGTCTCTTGATATCTTTATGGTCACGTTTAATTGCGGAAGGTGAACAGAAATAACAGGTGTATCGAATTACTTTAATAAATAGTGTAAGATGTACGTGGGTTGTTCAGAAAGTTCAAAGACTCAATGAAAACCCTTAACGGTGGTTTGTGTACAAAAATATATTTTAATAGGTTTGATTGCCCAGATTTAACTGAAATCTGTTAGCATAGCAGTATAATAACATTGCAATTAATCACTTTCGGTTTAACCCGATTTTTATTATTTAATTTCCCTATAATGTTTGTGGTAAATATAATAAATCGTTGCTTAATGTAAAAAATGATAAACGTTTCACTTACACCGAACCTGTGGATACGTTAAAATACTTGAAAATAGATTTGACCTACTTGTAATAATATGCTCCCGTTTCCTCTTTTTATTAGCGCTACGTGGAGAGACTGTGTTTTGTGGTTGTGGCGATTCCTGATACGCATATTTCTTTTCTTTTTTTCAAACAATATTTCAAATCCAACTAATACAATCGGGGATCGTGTCATAAAATAGCATTTACTTAATTTTATTTACAATCTGAACTTCGTTTTAAATTCTTATCGTAAAAATAATTGCTTTTGATACCATCTAAATCGCATTATTAGGTACACATTGATGGAAAATGAACCATAATACAAACTCAAGAACTGCATAATGCGATGTCACCTTTAAGTGTTTACTGTAACAACGCAAACCATGGAACACTAACAAACAATTACTTAAAGAGAACTTGTTGCAGGAGTTTATACAGGATGCCTATACTACGAGTCTTTTAGAATGTCATGAAAGTGCCACAAAACAAATCATTCGCTCGAGTATTTTTTTTTTGTTTATTTCTCATTGATTTCTATACCGATCAGATAAATAGCATCGTACTTCAGTTTAAAAGCATCTTCATCGACATTCACTGTTCACATTTCCTTATTAAGTATATATTTATTAAGGTAAGATTTTGTAAAATTCGATTCCTTTTTGATTCTTCGGTCGTTATTTAAGTCCCGTCGTTAATTTCTCTCCATGGAAAACAATGTCATGTTTTAAACATCCGGTTAGCTCAATCGGTTGAGTCGCAGGAATTGCAGGGCTAGGCGCTGTCGCCGTGACGGTGCTGGTACAAAAACACAAAGCAATCAGGCGAAAACAAGACCTAAGGTATTGACTTGATCTTACCAGTTGCACTTATAAAATTCATAAATTATATTGAGTCGCATGACCTTTGCCAGACATAAACATCGCTAAATAAAGAACATCCGTAGGAAATTATTATTATTAGACAACGGTAATTTGGCAATGTTTACATTAGCGTGTTTACATTGACGTTACATGTCAACAAAGAAATAATATTTTAATCGTTGTTTTAAGACGCAGTCATTTAAACACTTGACAATGCAATGGTGGCAACGTTATAGGTTGTAGGTTCGAAACATGATTTTTGTTTACATTTTTAAAATAATTTTTACACAATAATTACATCCGCGATAAGCAAAATATATATAATATTTTGAAATGACTGCAGTAAAACTTAAAAAATATAAATCTTAAATATTTCCATTACTGCGTGTGTCAGTGTGAATCGAACCCGTGTCGACAAAATGTAGGCCTATGGCAGTCGGATGCGTTAACCACTGAGCTATCAGGGCGATGTGATATACTAAGGCAAAAAAGCACTTTTAACGCGTAAATTTGCCTTAACCCTTGTTTACATTCTATAAATATTTGTAAACATCGCCAAATTAGCTTGATCGACCTATAGTAACAATAATTGTCATGCGAAAAAATCATGTTTACTAAATCTTATTACAGATATAATTTGTAGTTTTGAAAGCTAGCGAACATTGCCTTATATGCAAATATTGCAGCCTTGTTTTGATTAAGTTATTAGAATGGAAATTACGGCGTCTAGCCCCGAGTCGTGATCACATAAAATAACATGATGAATTAGGGGCAAAGTGATAATTCTTGTATTGCAATTCTAGAACTGTTGTTATCTCTTCAAAGACAAATGTTAAATGATAAAATTTTTAAGATGAACCCCATGTTAGCAATGCTAAGTGACTTCAAAGAGAGTTTTGTTAACGAAATTGGCTGTTATTGACTTTACTGATTTTAACTTTTTAATGAGAAGTATAAGCAATACTAGATCTATTTGTAGACATGTAGCATATTTATTGCATCTTTTGCCATAATAAATGTCAAAACGCAAATGTTGAAGAGCAAGTAAAAAAAAAGCTGCGGACGACCGACAAAACAAATAAAAGAAGTGTAGAGTACCGCATTAGAGCAATCAGTGGCTACAGAAGAAAGCAATTTGAAAATAGATCGCGGCTGTAAAAATCAACTTCACTGTACAAACACAGTTTCCATAATTTATAATGTCGTTTCGGTCTGTTTTGTTCCTCTTGAAAATTGTGATTCATCTGATTGCATTTGATCTCATTTGGTGGGCCAATAATTGTTACGCTTGTTCCATTAACATCATTCTTGCTTCTCTATTTCTATGGATTGATTCTGTAGTCATTACTGAGTAGTGCTGAACTTCGGTTGTGATCTGCAATTACTCAATATTCAATTCTGAAGGTTAAATACAATTTTATATTCTGAAGGTTAATTTTTTTGGTGGTATATTTATCATTAAAATATGTTTCCATGAAAGCAGGGGGTAGGACGTGGCACTGCATCCGAAGATAGTTAAGCGAGGAAAATGTTGCATTGGGATAAAAATGGCGGTTTAGTGGGCATTTTTTAAATAAATCGGATTTATTTTGCGAGGTAATTTCCTTCATACTATATTTAATTTAATGTCCACCTGTGCATTCTGCGACCAGATGCCTAAGGTACCCTCGACACTTTGTTTCAGGAACGCAGGTTTTGTAACAAAACAGTTATTGAAGGTTTTATACAGTAAAGGTAATGTAAACACGCCAAAAATATGGTATTTTAAGGCTGATCTTCAGACATCTGGACACTTCCATATTGGGTTTTAGCATTTTATCAAGTCAAAATAACATTTTCTTTTTTCTTCTTGGCTCGTCCACAATAAGCAAACCTCTGCGCTCGAAAGAATACATGACATGCCATTTTCTGGCTTTCGAGGATTGGGACATTCTCTTTTTGGCATTACCTGGATATCTTTACTGAACGACGTTCTCATAAAGCACATGCACCGGTGTAAATGTCACTTTGTCACTCTGTATTTTAATTAATTAACCCAAACCTAACAACTACCGTAATACGCATCGCTACGGGGGAGTCTACTGTTAGACCCTAACTCTGTGACAATATTAGGATTTAATCAATGTAGAAACTTATTTACCTTAATTTTTTTGGCGAGTTAAATCTTAATTGTTATCTAACATATGGAAGGAGAACTTCTGAAAATGTGCATCGAGAAACAAAATGGCTGCTTTACAGTTTTAAAATCCGGAAGCAAGCAATCTGGACTATTGCACCCGGATGAAAGTCATATTGTCCAATCAGAAAGCCTTATTTGCAAACCGGAAGACAAGGTTTCCAAGTTTCAATGTACTGCTTTTTGCTCATGCGCAATACCGTAATCGGAATCGACACGATTTCGATTCCGTATTAACTTATGTAACACTTATCAATTTCGCATCTGGGTATGGAAACATAATAGATGTACTTTACAGTTACTGTAAGTGCTATTAGAAAAAAAAGAAGGTCATCTTTGATACCACTTATACAACTCATCACTTAAAACGACTGATTCATACTGCCGCCTGAAACAATCCTATGAAGAAAATGGACATTTATAAAGATGGAAAGGGCACTTTGAACGCCACCGAACACGACAAATATCCAAATATCGCAGGCTCTATTTGATAGACATCTAAGAGCGCCCATGGTAATTATGCTATCAATTTTCATTTCTGACAAACTGTATGCCATTTTTAAATTACAAAACGTCCACGTTATTCTCTGGGGACATAATGAATTAACAACCAAATTATTGTTTGATTTGAATTCGTTTTTTTTTTGTTTCGAATATTGTATTTATGTACAAAGAGCTGATTGCGATTGCGATGGGTTTTTTTTTTTAATTTTTCATGAGACTTTTCAGTTTTGTAGATGACAACAATGTTTCTATAAATGTCACAAAATGGTTGTTACAGTAGTATTTTAAGCTCTTCAAACATGTCAAAATACTACAACTGTATGAACATTTCCACGTTTTGCCTAAGATCCACTGTTAACGTTTATAAAGTTAACAAAGTCTTATTATATTGTTTGGCATGTTACTTATTATTAGACTAGTATGTTTATAAAATCATCGCATGATTTCACTCGTGTAGTGCAATTTAGGACCCTTCCAATGATAGCAAAACTGGTCGAAGAAGGAGGAGTGTAGTGAATCGTTAAGAGCACTCAAACTTTCGTAAATGGAACTAATTATTCATTATTTTCATTGTAGATTTTCATAAATAGATACTCTACTGAGAGCTTTGCAAGCCATTCCTCCTTGGAATATCGTTTTCCAATATCAACAGCAGCTGAAGATGATGCTAGACCTTGCACTTTGTGGACAGTTACACCAAATTTTGATTTTCATGAAGGAGTTGCCAGGAAGTTGGAAAATATCACAACATTAACCACATTACAATAAACTTGCTCTAAACAAAATCAACAGTACCTTTCAAAATTGTCCTACCACGTACATGGTATTTTTTTGCTACTTTAAGGATGGAAATCTATACTAACTATCTATATTTAGACACAGCATGTTGATCCCGTAAAACACAGTGCAATATCACCTCAAACCAAGTTATTCCGAACAACAGTAAAAGACCTACAAAAGGCTTGTACAATCATTCACTACTTTATGGACACGAAATCACATTCTCCTTGTAAGACAAAAACCCACAAAAACCGTCAATTTCAACTTCAGAAACATTTGTAAACAAAGAACCATCATATGTTGGCACATTCACGCATCAAAATTAAGTCACGTGATCGCCAATATTCGTAAACAAAACACAATCTTCAATATTCTGCCAAGAATAACTATCTGAACAATGTTTCTTACTACATATACACTCTTTCTATAACTGCTTACAACAATACACTTTCAATTCGCATATATTTTGATTAAAAGAAAACACCAACTAATCGATCTCATATAGAACCTATAGCACAATCCCGATCAACAGTGATCTGGAAAACGAAACTACAAACAAAGGTCCAGTAATATGCATTTCCATTACTGCTCATGGACAGGCTTCAACAAACTGAGCTTTCAATATTTTCATATCTGTCATGTTCGGCGGCTTTCAAATTTCCCTTAAAAATTTTTCTTCAACATTATTTATCTCTTTTGCATTTACAAATAACATCATGATGTTTTATAACAAATTTAATTTGTGCCAGTTAAAAGCATGTTGACGGCACTTTCACGGTCTTCTTTGTCAAACGTTCCATAGTTATTAAGTGTTGGTGTGAGTTTTTATATTGTCCGGTGTCGGTGAACATGCTTAAAACAAACACGATTGCAAAACAATCAAATTCGATTGCCGCACGGGAAATACACATAAATAACGTATGCTGACTTGGATGAGGTAATACGTAAAACATAGTCACGGTTTTCAAATAATTATTATTGTTTTGTCATAATCAACATAATATCAAAATGGAGTTTAATTAGGATAATTTTATTTTGAGATATTCAACAATTTAAGGTGATCACTTAGAACTTTTGACAAGTGTAGATGGCTTTCAAAGCAGGCTTTTGATCCCTTTTCAGTAAATGTTTATATACGCGTATTACTAATTAGATTGTTTACCAGAATCGTGAAAATTCGGTTAACATTTGTTTTGGTTCAACATTGTAAAAACTGAAGCCTTTCGGTCACTCCTTTGACGTTTTATTAATGAAACTTTAAAGTATATCCTCTATAAGAGTAAGCACATCCGGAATTACGTTATATTGTAAAGAATTAGAGTGCCGTGTAGAAATCTGACAAACATCATTCTAAGCTAATAAGGTGTTTAAGATTATGTCTAACACATCAGATAAATGTTAACATCTTATTTACTTTATTAAGTGTCTAGTGTCACTGACACTGAAATACGTCTAATTATGTTGGTTAAGAAGACCTAATGTCAAACAAATGAGAAGTTGTTCAAAGACATCTGAACAAAGCAGGTAGAGGCAATATCATTTGGAATTCACTGTAGCGCTATTTGTGCAGTGTGGCGGCCGTAAAACGTTTCCACGTACATATAGTCAGAACTGTTATCAGTAAAATAACCCGTTACCGATGTCGTGCAGTGATGATAACGTATATCAGGGTTATCCGATCAACCTTCTTGGGGTTGTCGCTATAAGCTCAATTGGTTGCGTCGTCGGAATCGCAGGGCTAGGCGCTGTCGCCGCGACGGTGCGGGTTCGCTCCCAGGTAGAGGCAATATCATTTATGATTCTGGTGCTCAATGCCGAAAAAAATAACGAAGCATAAATACCATGCAGAACGAGACGGGACATTTCACCCTGGTTATAAATTACTTTTCTGCCGCAGCATTTTTACCCACGACTCCTAAATGTCAATTTCAAGGTAACATTGAATTCTATTTCCGTACAAAGGACCTTTGACAAGATATTGTTAACAAATACATGTACATGTAGCTTGTTTTTATGTACGTTTAACTTACACAACATTTACATGTATGATCAATTTCGCATCACGGTATGGGAGCATAAAAGATGTACTTTACAATTACTGTATATAGATATAAAAGGAGGTCATCGTCGATACCACTTATACAACTCATTACTTAAATCGACTGATTTATACTGTCCTGAAACTCTAGAAATAACAATCCTATAAACAAAAGAGGCATCTTTAAAGATGGAATAGACAATTTGACAAATACCCAAATATTTCAGGCTCGGTTTGATAGAAATCTCAGAGCGCGTTTGGTAATCATGCTATCGATTTTCATTAATTGCAAACTGTTTTCTATTATTAATTTAAAAAAAAAACATCCAACAAATTATCTTAGCGTGAGAACAACGTGCACGTTGTTCTTTCGGGACGTATGATTAGACAACCAAATTATTTTTTGATCTGTATTCGTTATTTTTTTTGTTTCGAACGTTATATTTATGTACAAAGAACTGATTGCTTTTGAGGTGTTTTTTTGTTTGTCATGAGGCTTTCCAGTTTTGTATATGATAACAGTTTGATATGTTTTAATAACTATCACAAAATGGTTGTAATATTTTAAGCTCTTTACATATGTCAAAAAAACTACAACTGTATGAACATTTCCAGGTGTTGACTAAGATTCACTGTTAACAGCGTTCATAAAATTAACAAAGTCTAAGATTGTTTTGGCTTTTTATTAATTATTAGACTAGTCTGTTTATCAAATCATCGCATCATTTCACTCTTGTAGTGGTATTTAGTAACATTCCAATGCTAGCAAGAACCAAAAAGACTGTTGTACTCTTCTAAATTGGAGCATAGAATAGAAGTTTTGCACAAACTGGAAAATTGGTTGTCAGTGTTAACTATTAATAATAATATATGTTATCCTTTGTCACGTTTTAAGGTCATCACATCAATGGTTTTACTTTAAATCATTAACAGAATAATAATTTCTAAAGACAAACTAATTCTTATAATATGTCTGTCTGTTACATTACATTTGAAATCCTGATAAGGATTGCAATATTGTCATTGCAAATAAAGTACTAATTGAGTAATGTTTACTCTAACAACTCGATGCCAGATATACAAACAAGTTTGACAAGGTTAAATATGACCGATAGCAATTCCATACACGCAGCGGACAATATATCCTGCTAGTTACTTGGTATTGAGAGCAATTTGTTTGCAATATAAGGTTGACATGTGCTTGACATTTATATTAGCTCCAGCGTGATTTGTTTCAGCAAATCAAGTTTTGTCTCCAAAAATAGTATAACATGACCTTGGCAAAGTTATTGAGACATAAGGAGTTTTACCAGACATTATCACCAGTGGAGTCATTTCTTATTAATGTCATTTAAATTACTGCTGATTCAATTTGTGTACGATTTTGATAAAATTTAATCTTCGTTAATTCCGGGGATTAAAAAGATCATAAAAAATAAGTGGCCTCGTTTTGAAATTTTGATTTAATTATGCAAATTGATTTGGTTAACGCTGTATTTACATAAGTATTTTAAACTCGAAATAGACTCAAAGTCATCTCAACTTTCTGTCGTGTCAAAAGATATAATTGCATGATATTGACGCGTTTCAACGATTACATTTAGTATAAAATTTAATCAATTTTCAGTCACCAGAAATTCGAATTATTCATACTTCAGTTAATTGGCTCTTAAAATAATTACTTACTACTTATAATTTATGACCGTAAAATTTACAAAATCATAAAATTGAAATAATCTTTGCAACTTCTACGTTTAGGTCCAAATTATATTTCATAGTGTGAATTTTCGAAAACAATTTTAAATAAACTAGGTTAAGAAAATACAATTTACAATTTGATTCGGTTTGATTAAATACAGACGAACAACGTTTCGTTTTATTTTTATTTTATGACGGTCTTTTCAGGATTCTAAAAGTGTCTGTATCTAGTCTTTGCCGATCATTTCTTTTGATTTCAGTTTTCCTAGTCTGCTTAAAATTTCTAACAGAAATTGCAAAGCCTAAAATTCATTGTTGAATGACTTAAATAGACATATATTAAATAAATATATACTAACGAACCAATTTTTTTCTCTAGAATTGAAATACCTCGTAGTGTACGTGACTGTTATCATAAATTTTTATTTTGTGATTCAGATCAGTTTTTATTTTGTCGATATTTTGTTCAAGAGAAAAGAAGCCAAAAAAATGAAATACAACCCTTTCATAAATGTTACAAAAGATGAAAGTAGCAGATTGGAACTAATAATTCGAAAACTTTCGACAGTGAAATAAATCTCTCGAATACGTTGATATTTAAATAAATTCAAAGGGTTAGTCATTAGAGATATGCCCAATCTTGAAAGGAAATGATTTAAAATTAAAATAAAATATGCATGTCAGAAAGGCAAAACACAGTTTCAGTCTCCCAATGCAGTGAAAACGTAGAAAGGAAAAGAGATCAAATTGAAAACAAAAACAGAACATATGTGGTTACATGTACCTCGTTGGAAAGATCAGTGGCAGATGAATTACAAAGTGCTTGGAATTTGAAAGGCGATATTTTGACAAGTATAGCATAATTAAACTGATAATGATTATATATCGGGAAAACATGGCCGCCATTTTGCATAGCCTATTAAAACTATACATGTACTACGTGATTCTGCGCGATTGCGCGCGCAGTAATGTGCATTTCCATTACTGGTCATGAACAGGCTAAAAAACGAGTGTGCATTTTTTTCAGTTTTGTCATGTTCAGCGGCTTTCAAAACCCCCTTTTCATCTGTTTTAACAAGATCCCAACGTCAGTTCGAATGTTGCTCTTTCATGCTCTAGACATAGTATGATTTTTTAAATAATATTTTTTCTTCAACTTTATTCATTTCAAACTTCTTTCTTCTATCACTGTTATTAATAACTATTAGCCCTATTGCCTTTACATTAAATTTTTACTGCATAAATTTATGAATTACATGTATATTAATGATTGCATGATTGTCTTTGTGAAGTAAAATACCAGTATATGCATGTTTACTCTGACAACTCAAAACCAATACCACACCTAATACAGACAATGCTTTATTGGACGATTAGTTAAAACGTTAATGCAGCAAACAATGTAAGAAATTTTCTAAATGTGCTTGACTTATACTTGGCCTTTATAATAGTTTCAAAATGTATTGCGTTAGAGAAATCACGTCCTCCTGCCACATCAGTATTGCACGCTCTTGACCAAGCCATTGTTGTTCTTTTAATCTTTTTTAGCTTTTATTCACATATTTAAAGATTGTCACTTTATATGTTTTTTTTCTAAGATAAGAGGAGGGGCTTCAACTTTTTGAAGTTCAATAGATGATTTGAAAGACTTCTATTCCAATTAAGTTATGTCCGGAAGTCTTTTTGATATGACAAAAACAGTTTTCCACAAGGAACGTCATCGGTGCGAGATTCTATTTTATCTATCAATCTATAGATAAAAGTCTACTTCCCTCTCGGGTATTACTACCAGTTGCGCGCCAGTGCAAAGATAAAAGTGTCTGAATGAGAAGAAGACATCTGAGAAAAACCATGGTGAGCTTTTTCAAAGAATTAAAAGTTTTGTTCAAAGCCTGTCTAAAATAATCATGATAAGGTTGAAAAACGAAGGTGGATGATAAAGAAGATAGTTTTTTTCTTCCGGTGTAAGATATATTTCACAGAGTGAGTTCCGGAATTCGTATTTGAAAATACATTTTTCCGAGAACTCGAAGTTCAAGACTGAAATATATTTTTTATCTTACATTTATCTTGTAAAAACAATTTGATTTCCTTTTTATTTATGCTTTTAGTTCACAATTTCCATGTGGCAATGTGACAGAAAAATTGCCTAAAATGGCGCCAAAACCAAACTTGAACCTGTTTCTAGGATGAAACTGGTATTGTAACAAAACAGCAGACGATTTTGCAAATCATCAATGTGCCAATTGAAGTTCTAGATTTAAATGTCAGTATTTCGGTCGTTGAACAAAGACATCACACTGCCAAAGGGGAGAAATACTGATTTCCACCAAACGGACTGCTCTCCCTTGGATAATGTAGATTGTATTAATGTAACAGTGTGTGAAGGTTACATATTATATCAGCATGTAGATAAATCCAATACGCATCGAATCATGTTCCCCGACGTTTACAGAACAATTTTCTCACTTCACCAGCGGTGACAGTTGCGCGTGATCCCCCCCCCAACCCCCCCCCCCCCCCCCCCGTGTTCTTGACATTTTTATTTTCGACAAATTAGTTTTGGGATTGACATAATGTAATAATTTTTGACCGGTGCAATGCAATTATCAATTTCATTATTTCATTACAGTTTTCTTTCCAATTCAGAATTTTGTTTCTGAAATTATTTTTAGTTTATTTATAGTTTATACTAACTGTAAAATTAATAAGGAGCAAACAATGATCGATTAAAATGCCTTGATGGAGTGTTACTGAATCATGAAGTGAGGAAGCAGTTTTGGATTTAACATTGTATTAAAAAAAAACGTACTTAAAAGTGTCGGGAATTCAGAATAAGCTTAACACTCTATCAATTAGCAAATTATCACATGTAAATAAGATATAGCGTCTTAATGTATCTTATTTGTAATATAAGACTTCATCCTAATTATCCAATTGAAGAAACCCCATACATTTCTTTGGGGTAAGTAGTGCTTAAGTTGACGAACTTTACGCCATATTTCGATTCAATCGCGTCGATTTTTCTAAAGTTCATAAAACACAAATCAGGTACAGTTTTCGTTTAATAAATTAAAAGAAATTATTGTAAAACGACAACTGTTAGCGATAAATCAGATTTCGCTATATTCGCGGATGGCAATGAAGCGCGGCGATATACACTCACCAAAAGTACTAATTGGTCACCTTTTGTCCGTATTTTGTTATTTCAAAGACATTGAATTCACTCTTTATTTAAGATCCGATGCCAACAACAGTCTTCAACTTAAGCTTTAATTTTGAAATAATTGACTTTGAACAGTTTGGCGAGAGTTATCCTTAATTTCGCTGAAATGTATTTCTTTCATAAAAGGTAAAGCAAACAGAAATTTGCTCTCAATTCCTTGTTTTATTCTAATATTACCCCTCATTAGTTGGAAAAACAGAAAACATGATTAATCAACAGCATATTTGTTTAAATTAACCCCTTTCAAAGTATCCAATTTTAAAATTATCTCCCTTTCAATTGAAGACTGTTCTAATTTTGACTCTGCGGTGTAAATGGTATTGGATTTATTTAAGAAAACAATCAATAAAGATTAAAAATACATTAGGTAATTGATATCAATACAAAACAGTTCTTTCTACAACCTCTCTTGGCGTAGGGAAGAAACGAAACTAGCACACATTGTAAACATATACAATTAATGACCAATTAGAACTTTGGTTTAGTGTATATGTATACGGTATATGGATGGGAATATGGGTTAATTCCACACTCATACAGAAGCTATATTGTAGTTATGAAAACGTATATCGATATGAGT